>JAEIFV010000417.1:0-270517 GCA_018904265.1 Lordiphosa collinella | reverse complement strand
AACCTTAGCTACAAAACTTTTCATTCCAACTCAAGCATACTTTTTATCAGCTCAATCACCACTGATTGACAACTTTTAAATTTCAATCATTTCAATCAAACGTATTTTCAATTTCTTAGCCTGAGCAGTAGAATATACCCTCAAACTATACGAATCTTTTTTAAAAACTATCAGTTTTATCAGTTCAATCACTTCTGATTGACATTTTTCAACTAACAGTCATTTCAATCAAGTTTCGGTATATCAATTTAGATTGAGCAGCAGAATATACCCTCAAACTTTAAGAATCTCACTTTAAAAACTTTTCGTAGAAACTCAAGCTTTAATTTTATAAGCTCAATCAACACTGATTGACAATTATTATATTTCAATCAAATGTTTTTGCATTCTTTTAGGTTGTGCTGTAGAATTTACCCTCAATCTCTATAAATCTCGTTCAATTTGATCAGTTCAATCACCTCTGATTGACATTCATTAACCATCAGTCATTTCAATCAAATTTTGATACATCATCCATCAACCAATCATACAAGTTTGATCAATCAGAGCTACGAAAGCATTAATTCAAACACCTGCAAAGTAAATTCATCAATCTTCAATCATAGAATCTATTTTAACAGTTCAATCAACGGTTCTTCATTTATTTCAATTAAATCTTAAGAAATTCTTTAACTTGCCTCTACGCGGTGTAGTGTCCCTGAAGTCTACCCAAACTGAAGCCTTTAGCTTCAGCCCACTGACCTCGCTCTCTTCTCAGCTTCTTCAGTCTCAGCCTGAGCCACATCATCACCTCCTGCCTCGCAAAATGCTGCTCAATCACTTTACATACTCCAAAAACAGTTGAACAATTGAACAACCCATGTCTTTGGCCAACTGCGACTCCAACTGAGATTTATATGTCACCAGGCGGAGGCTGCCCCCGCCCCCCTCCAACTGCACGTGCAGTGATTAGGACAGGCGAGCGGCTACAAACGATTTGTTGCATGTTGTTGCAATTGATTGTTGCAATTTCAATTTTGAATTATGAGCCCCAGGCCTATGGCTGGGCATCCTGGCATCCGTTTCCGTTCTCTGATGTTTAATGTGTGTGTGTGTGTGTGTGTGCCTGTGTGAGTGTGTGTGCAATGTGTTGCAAGTTGCATTGGCAGCGTCATTCAAGTGTTTAGTGATTTATTGAATGCCGTTAGAGCTGTTGCTGTTGCCGTTGCCGTCGCCTGCCCTGGCTGAGATTAGCACAATGGCTTTGAGCACTTTTGACAGCCAAGATTTGTTTATGGGGGGAAGCCTTATCTTTGTCGTAGCTGTGTTGAGCTGGAGTCCAGGCCGGAGTCGGAGATGTCTGAGTCTGATTCATGTCTTTGCATATTGGTAACAAATTTGTGGTAATTGATTTGAAATTGATTAATTAAGTTTGCCCACAAAACGCAGACGAATATTTCTCTCTCAGCTGGCTTTAACCCGGACTGCTGCTCCTCCAGCTCCTGCTGCTGTTGCTTGTTTGAACGTTATCGACACGATTTTGACATATTGAATAACAGTAAAATGTTGCCAGACGACGAGGATGACATGGCAGACGTCTGGCTGCTGGCTCGAACCGGGATGTGGCTGTTGCGGCTGTGGCGCATGTTTGTGGCTGCCTTTTGGCATTTGGCTGCCAAATGGTGCATATGGATGAGGAGACACTTACCACACACACACACACACACATGCAAAAATATGCCAAATCGGTTTAACAAGGCAGCTAACAGGCGGCGGCACTCCTAGACCAAGAGCAAGAGCCATGTTTGTGTTGACACGGCAAGGCCTCTCTGTGTAGGTGTTTGTGTGTGTGTGTGTGTGTGTGTGTGTGTGTGGGCGTTAACATACATCAAATATTGACAGTTTACTTAACACACACCCTGCCAATTGAGGCGAACATCTTGTTGCATACTTTCGGGCCACCGCAAATTGGTCATATTGAATGTGAAGTTTGCGGAAAGTGTTGCATACTTTTGGTGTTACGGGTGACTTGACATTATTTCTCTGCCTTTCTAGGGGCCGCACTTGGATCAAATGTGCATTTAGCTGTTACTTTTTAAAGGTTGTTATTAGAAGTTCTTTCAATCAGTGCCTACATTGTGAGATGACCGACTCTCTATACAAATCTCCCTGAGTAAATTAAGAGTTGCAGCTGAAAATGTAATTAGTTACCTCTTAAGACATCTTCTGATCCAAGCACCTGCTTGTCTTTGACTTCTAAGTAGGCGACTGACCAGATTGTTTGGTTGGTCGATGTGCACTGATGCCTGTTTGTGTATGACATCTTAACTGCAGCTACTCCTTGTTGTCTCTCTACTTACACGGGCTTTACACGGTGAAGTTTTTGAAAAAGCTTTCGTTTGTAGGAGAGACCTCTCTTCTATAACCAAGATCTTTTCGAAAAACTTCATAAAGTTTGCTCCACCGTGTAAATCCAGTCTTACTTTGTGCTCCTGATGAACTGCACTGGATTGATAGATACTGATTTTTCATTCTATTTACCAAAGGCTTTGAGATTTAATGCTACAATTTATGCCATGATTCTATCGCTGTATCTCGCGATCGCTTGATAGTCGAGTGCGCTAAGATGCAGATGTCCTGAGCTCAAATCTCTTCTTACATTTTTCTTAAGTCATTCAAGCTTGTGTTCGATTACATAGATAGAGATTGTCTTTGGTTTGGCAATGCTAAGACCTGGATCAAAATTTAAAGCCTTTTCGGGTTTAATTTACCGTATTGGCTTGAGTTTATCCTGTATGGCTAAACTTTTTCGATTAGTGTATATGTACAACTTGTTCCTCAGCATCTCTAGCTCATAGTTTTTTCAAATGTGCTGAAGCGGGTGACTAAGGTCACCATACTGCTGTATACCCCAAGGACTCTGACTCTTACAAAACTCTGGCTTGTTTCTTTCAATTCTATGAAACTTTTTAAAACAAGCCATTCAGCATGTGCCACTTCTACTGGAACTATGATAAAAGGATATTAAAGAAATATCCAGTCCAAATGGGTACTTTTTTTGTATCTTTTGGTTCAAGTCTTTGCATATTGTTTGATCTATCGAGAGTGAAGCGATACGATTAAGAGTATTCATCGATAAGCTATCGTATGACACCGAATTCCTCAAGTGGCCACGCTGTGGCATCAATAAGCCAATATTGAAATAGCCTTTTTATTTCTCGAGCATTTCAAATTCTTAAATCAATCAAAGCGGAAACGTAAACCGAAATAAACCGATTAAGGCCCTATTCTCCTTCAGCTTGCTGTTTTGGACTTTTTTGAAAAATTCTCATTTGAAAACGCAAAGATATTTGAATTTTGTTTTTTTTATTGAATTAGTAATGACAAAGAAAATAAAAAAATTTTTCGCCGCGATATCGTGCTGTCCATAGATGATGGCACCGTCAAAGTTGTACCCTCGGTGTGAATAGCAGAGATGATTCCGCTATATTGAACTGATTTGGGATGAAACAAAGTTTAATCGACGTAGAATTGTCACCATTCTGGCCCGTAAAAATAAAAATTTTGCGATTTTTTTGACAAAATGGCGGCTACTTGAAATGGACAAATCGAATTTGGACCCATTTTTTGTAGTTTAGTGTAAAAAAAAAATAGTAAAAATCGCAAAATTTTTATTTTACTACGGGCCAGAATGGTGACAATTTCGCCGTCGATTAAACTTTGTTTCATCCAAATCAGTTTAGTAGAACTGGCGGAATCGTGGCCGCCATAAACGCGTTTAAAGTTTGCAGTTGCTAGGCAAATCGAGTCACTTTGGGTCATTAAAAAGGCCATATCTTCTAAAGTATTTCGAATTTCAAAACCCTTTTAGGGTTATATTCTTAAATGTCCAAGCTATAAAAAATGCAAAAAAAAAAGTCGAAAAAATTTGCTGAAAAAGAGAATAGGCCTTAAATATAGTAGTTTTTCAGTCCAAATGGAGATAATCTTAAAAACTAAATACCATAGACCCTTTAATTCTGACTCTAGGCTTGTACTTGAAAAACAGGGTATGAGTTGGTGGTAACAGTCCACTACTTCTCTGAATTTCATTCCTCCACTGTAAGAAAGCGTCCTATCTTTTAAATTTTTAAAAAATGTTCTCCTTTCCAAAACTGGCGCCCAACGTGGGGCCCACAAAACTAAAATCTTTACTCAATTCGTGCCCAAGTTTCAGTGTCCAACCCCTCTGACGACCTCTTTTGTTTTGTTTTAGATTCGTATCCCCTTCCACTCCACTACGAATAAATCTGCTGGGTCTCTGGGTTATGATTTATCAATGCTTTTAAGTGCAGCCAATATTAGAAAGAGAGTCGCCCCCACCCTCCCCCTCTTCCAAGTACAAAATTTGCATAAGAAATGGAAAATGTCAATTGTGAGGCTGCAGCGGCGGCGGCGGTGGTCCAATTGAGTTGGCTCTGCGCCTGATTAATGGCTGTGATTTTTTCAGTTGAAATTGTAATTTAATTTAGAGGCCACTCCCCCCCACCCCACCAGCTCGGCTATGCAAATGAAGGACGCCGGAGAGACAATTGTCAATTGCATATCCTTTTCGCATTAATATTTCATTAACAACATTTGGCGGAAGTTTGATCTTCTGCATCAATGGCTTGTAAAATTGACTTGACAAACCAAGGCAACAAAGTTCAAATTCCCAAAAACTTTTTGTTGCCTTATTAGATTAATTTCATTTCAGTTTTTTTCCTGTTGTCGCTGTTGTCGTTGTTGTTTTTGTTGTTGTTGGCGTAATCATCCTGTTGATTCAGAAAACAACCCCCTCCCACTCCTGCCGCGAGTTATGCAAATTTCCTTCCTCCTTTTTTTTTTTTTTTTTTTTTTGGCAACCCCCGTGGCCCCGGCTCTACTTTCAATTTCGCTGCTCCGACGTAATTTTCATTATTTATATTTTTTCCATTTTACTGATTATGATTTAAAGCCGCGTCCTTGGGTACTTCGTCTGCGTTGTGATTGCCGCGTATCAATTTCGCCAGCAGTTTGCCAATTTTTCAAAAAAAAAAAAAAAAGAAACACACGCAAACCCCGCGCCACAATTTTAAATAAGCCATTAACCGCAGTCGACGGGCCGCCGCCAGTCGCCAGTGTTCAATATATCACAAGAAGTTTAGACAAAGGCTCCCGCTCGCGGGGGTGGCTTAAGGAGTTTTGGGAATGAAATTCCGATTTCCGGATGTGCCTATTTTAGTTTTGGAAAGTTCTAAAACTCAAAATTGAAAGTTTAAGACTGGAAGACTGAAAGCTTGAGACTGTATGCTCACGACTTGCAAACTGGCAGCTCACATCAGGAAGCTTAAGACTGGCGGCTCAAGAAGCGCAGCTTAAGACTAGAAGATCAATACTAGAAGCTAAAAACTGGAAGTTTAAGAGTGGAAGTTCAAGCCTGGAAGCTAAGGACGGAAAGCTCGAAACTTGAAGCTCTGGATGGAACGTTCGAGACTGGAAGCCTACGACTGGAAGCTCGAGACTGGCAGCTAAAGACTGGCAGCTCAAGACTTGCAGCTGAAGAACGAAAGTTTAAGACTGGAAACTCAAGACTGGCAACAAGGCTGAAAATTCAATAGTGAAAGTTGAAGCCTGGAAGGCTGAAAGACGAACTCAAGTGAAAGAAAAGTTGAAAGAGAGAATATAAGTGAAGCAAAAGTTAGAGCATTATGACTGAAGTTTTTTGACTGTAAGCTTACGACTGGAACCTCAAAACTGGAAGCTAAAGACTGTAAGCTCATGACTGGAAGATCATGACTGGAAGATAATGACAGGAAGCTTAAAATTGGCAGCTCAAGACTGGAAGTTCGGGACTGGAAGCTCAAAATTGAGATCTCAAGACTGCCAGCTCAAGACTGAAAGCTCAAGACTTGCAGCTGAACACTAAAAGTTTAAGACTGGAAGCTCAAGACTGGCAGCTCAAGGCTGAAAATTCAACAGTGAAAGTTCAAGCCTGGAAGCTAAAGACTGAAAGACCAATACTAGCAGCTCAAGAGTGAAAGCACAAAGTTAGAAGCTCGTGACTGAAGTTTTTTGACTGGAAGCTTACGACTGAAAGTTCAAAACTGTCAGCTAAAGACTGTAAGCTCATGACTGGAAGATCATGACAGGAAGCTAATAACAGGAAGCTTAAAATTTGGCAGCTCAAGACTGGAAGCTCAAGACTGGAAGTTCAAGACTGGAAGTTTGGGACTGGAAGCTCAAAATTGAGATCTCAAGACTGGCAGCTCAAGACTGAAAGCTAGAGACTGGAAGCTAACGAATGGAAGCTCACGACTGGAAGCTAAGGACTAGACGTTCCAGACTAAATAGCTCAAGACTTTAAGCTCAAAACTGAAAGTTCAAGTCTGAAAGTTCCTGATTAAAAGCTCAAGGCTAGAAGCTCAAAACTGGCAGGTCAAGACTGGAAGCGCAAGACTGGAAGCTCGAGACTGGAAGCTCTTGAATAGAAGCTTACGACTGGAAACTCAAGACTGGATGTTCAAGACAATAAGTTCAGGACTGGAAGCTTTAGAAGGGCAGCTCAAAACTAGTAGTTCAAGCCAGGAAGCTGAAGATTGGAAGTCTGAGACGGTCACCTCAAGACTAGAAGTTCAAGACTGGCAGCTCAAGACTGGGGCACAAGAGTGAGAGCAAAAAAGTTTGATTTGATGTCATGAGAAAACTGTACAAGATATGGCGGTCGCTTAGTGCGCTCTCTCTTGTCAGTTGATATGTTGCTTAGGAACGAGCTCTTAGCAAAAGCTTTCATTTTGCATTTTAGCCTGAGCTGTTATCCCAAATAACCACCCTACCGTTTAAGCAATAGTTCGATCTTTTCATGCTATCCCTAATACATCACCGATGCAGTCTCATTCCGTTACCCCCATTTCTTTTTTCTATCTAGACTTGTCCATATTCATAATTTGTTTAATAGCAACAATAGTTCACAAACTTGGCCTTCATGGCTATCTTAGTAACGGAAGAATAAGAATGTAACAAACAAATCGAATAACAATTAAAATTTAACTAAAGTTTGGAAACATATGGATTGGGCTTAACACGGATTCGGCCATTGAGGCATTAAGATTCTTTAAACAAGCTCTTGGCTATGTGCTTGTATGCATATGTTAGTTATAGAGCCAATCTTGGATACATTAGCTTTATATAATACTCAGTTGAAACGTTAATCTTTGATCAATACCATCAGCTTCGCTGGTTTCCTAAACAACAAAATAGGATGAGTTTCTTTAGTACTTACAACTTTTTCGGCAATGCGAGCAGTCAAACCTGGTGCATTGATGCTGTACCTAATATAATAAATTGATATTGCAAGTGCTTAACTACTTAATCAAAGTTCCAAAAGTTTTCAATTCGTTTTCCACTTGCAGCAATGTTGAGGCATAGACGGGTCTTGATCACGTGTAGAGAGGTTATGGCGAAATGTTACATCAAGGAAAAGGCCTCATTAAACAGCAACCGCAGAGGTGCAACTATTAATATGGGCCATAAAAGCAAATCCGGAAATATATTCCTGGACCATCCGACTATGCACAGAGTAACGCGCCTTCCATTTGTTGGCTTTCTGCTGCCAGCAATCGCGATTAAAATGGTACTTTCACTATTAATATTTATTGTTTAACTTAACTAGATTAATACAAATTGTTGATTGTTGATCGTGGCCAGCTTCGAGCGCTGGCCGCTGCCGCAAGTCTCACACACACTCTTCTAATGAATAGCTGCGAAGTTATCGATAAAAGCTCGTGACTAGTGTGGGCAGAGCTGCCACAGCACTGTATCAAAAACAGAATCTGGTAACGCTGTAATCTTTTATTCACCTGCTCAATATCCAAATAGCTAATGGTCAATTTAGGCTAAGTCTCATTCACAGTATACGAGTATACAAACAAATGTGTGTGCGCTTCTTCAATTGATTGGCCACAGAAACAATTCCTTACAGCATTAAAAGCTATACTTTATAATGTCACAATTGGGAGTAACAAGCTGTAACCTTTCTAGTCTGATAGCAAATGGAAATGGTCAAAACCACGACGAGAAGCTGACTACGTTTGCTTTCTGATAGCTAGTATGAATAATTCCAGCCACTGTTCCATATATTTCCTTATTGTTTTATTTAGCAGTTACAAGACGAGGCAAAATGTTGCTTAGAAAATGTAACTCACGAATGCTGCTGTGGTGCTGCAGCCTTGTTTGGTCCTTTAAAGTTCAGGACTAAGCGTTTCTAGGGTTCAAACTTTTAAGCTGACATCTGAAAAGTGTGGCATTTTTATAGCAAAAACTTACTCAGAACCTTGTTGCACGGTCACTTTGTCTCTAGAGTAAATAGGTATGAAAACTGAATCTTCAATTTGGATAATTATATTCAGATTTCTGTTTCCATAATTTAAAAAGAGTGGGTGTCGTGGAACACCCGGTACTAGCGAAGAATATGAAGTAATTTCGTTTGGTTTTGCCCCATCGAAAAGCGATGTTGACGATAGTTATATAAATTTTTTTTTAATTTTCCATTTTAACCAAAGAAATTGCTGCAGAATTTCCCAACTTCACCATTTATTAACATTTATTTTAGGGAAAACAACGTTGATCTTTGAACGTCTAGGAAATCATTGTATCAAAGTATTTCTTAGCTTACAAATAAGTGTTCCCAAAAAGTTCTCCGATTTGTTAAAGCGAAAATATTACAAAATTGTGTAATGTAAAGTTGTCGCATTCTTCTAAAGCACTTGAAGGTGTTGGAAATTGTTCGGGACTACTCCCTATCCTACGATCTCTTAGGGACGCCTGCTTATTATCATTTTGTTCTGAACGATACTGTTTGATTGGGGTTCGTCCCTTTAAAAACTCAGGCATAATAAAGTCGCTGTTGTGGTATCTTTTTTGGTCACTGGCTTGGTCACTGTTTCGGTCACTGTTTTGATCACTGTTTTGTTCTCTGACAATCGTTTTCTCGTTTATGTACTCCAGTCGAACGTCTGTAAAAGAGCTTCGCTCTAATAATTTCCAATAAGTGCAAGCAAATGTACTAAGGAGCTTCAAAATATATCCTAATCGACTGTACGACCCTTCGAAGACTTGCCAAATCCCACCAAAATTGTATGCGAATGAAGCAAACGTAGCGCACCTTTCCATTATGCCAAGCTTTCTGATCTAAGCTCGTTTAATCAACTCCACGAACCTTCGAAGATGTGCCAAATTCCACCATAAGTGTAGCAAGTGCCCAACTTTTCAACCCACCCTCGTCTGTAGCCCAAAGTTTTTGGCCACATGACTGATATTTGCATGATGCCCGCTAACTACGCCTGTCAAGTGGGATTTTGTGCGATTTTTCTTGTAAGCGCGCCAGCACGACCCCGCAAACGTATTGAACCATCAGCTCAGCTCGGCTCGGTGCGCCTGGGGTGGGCGGGCTTGGGCTTGGTCTTTGGCTTGGGGATGGTGGCACTGGCGGCATGCATGCCGAAAATTGCGTTGTTTTGCGTGTAACCGCGCGTGGTAATCAAACACGCAGCGCTGCTCGCGATTCGTGGGGGTTGCGGCGTGTCGTCCTCCGTGTTGGAGGTCGTTGCGAATTGCAGGGTATCTGCCGCGGGCTGGGGGAGGCTGTTGGCAAATATGTTGCCAATTCGGCAGGCGCATTGACGTTTGCCTTTTGTTTGACGTCGCCGTCGTCGTCGTCAACAGCTCAAGTTAAGTTGCTAACGAGCTGCGCGGCGCTTTTTGCCAACGGCGTCTGCCGCAACATTAATAAAAAATTTCGCAATTTTTTTTGCACTTCATATGTTTTTTTCGTTGTGCGCGGGACGAGGACTTATTTTTTTGCGTAATTTTTCGAATATTGTTCAATTTGCAAACGCGCGTTTAACGATGTGTGCGTAATTTAAGTGCCGCTGCCTTTGGCGGCGATTGGCCCATGGTTTGGGGGGTGGGGGGTGGCATTTTCACTTTGATGATGCGGCGGCCTTTTTTTTGTGCAATCGCCTGGGCCATCAATGTGGAATATGATTTAATTATTTTGATTAAAAAATTTTAATTGTATTGAGAACGATTTTGCATATTTCTTTTTCGATTTCGGTTGGCGGGGAAATGGTAAAGGGAAATGTTGTGAAACAATTTGGTTAGTTTGAATTGATGCTGTGCTCCAAGTGGAAGATGTACATAAAAGGCCAGTTGCAGGAAAGCGGAACATTCACTTGGGGTGAAGATCGTGAGAAAATAAGTTTCATTCCGTCTTTCTTTATGTTTACTATTTCTATTCTGAAGTGTTGGAAAATGCCCGGAAAAGTCTTTAAGATGAAACATTATTGTCTTACTCCGTTGTACTTCAAATCCGTTTTAAGCAATATCTAATTTTCAGCTTCGAGTTTTTTTATAAACTCAGTAGGTATTTGAAATAAGAGAACAATTTCAATGTCTAAAACCCACAAAACAATTTTATTTCACTTCTCTACAACAGCTCAAGCAAGATAAATCGTAAATATTAAGTAAATATAAAACTAAAACTAAACTACAATAAATAATATATAACTCTGGTAAGTTGAAATAACCAAGTCTTAACTGATTCCCATCTTAAGCCATTCTTCATTTAGAAATGTCGGTTTTTACACCACCAGACGACGAGGACACTCAAGATCTATACACAACCGATTCGGACATGTCCCAAAGCACACAATATTCTTCTGAAGAAAGCGAAATATCGCAGATTACACAAGACACACAATACTCCAAAATTTCTCAGTCTACAATCAATACACAAACAGACGATACTGAAGATGGCGATACAGACGAAACTGAAGATGGCGCTACTGATTACTCGGAAGCTGGAATAATACCGCAGGTCGCTGCCTCCGATTCGGAATCTTCCCCATCGAGTTCAACCAATTCGGATGCAACAATCAACAACAATGAACCGCAAACGGAAGAAATGACTGTTTTAGAAATGGCGCGTTTGGCCGGGTATTATTATAGAGCCCGTTATTAGTTCAATCCAAGATGGAGAAACAAAATTCAGTTGTTCAAATTGTTCATTAAAATTTCGGTCTATGGTTAAAATTTACTCGCATTTGTGTTTGTTTGAAGTATATAAATTCTACTTGAAGGCATATCACACAGGTTTCAAAGATGGTAAGATCTACAGGTGCCATTACCTTTATGTAGACTCCTTTATATCTGGAAGCAGTTGAAGTATAAGTATAGATTATTGAACCACTGATGGTTGGTTGGTTGTATCCATTCACTAAGATTGGTTAAGATCAGACGCTCAATCGGTGCCACAGCGCTAACTGCAGTCGCTGGAACACATCATTGGACACTAAGAGAGCGGATATTCTGAGAACCACACAGTTTGAGGGCATGTAACAATATGCTTAGTCGGCCTTGGTTTGATGATTCAATGGTATAGTCCGGCATATTGAACAGACATAACTTTTATTGATAGTTTTCAAAAATGGCTCTGAGTTTTGTGTGTGGTTCGATAAATTCTTGCACCTATGAAAAGGCTCTTTCGGTAGCACTGCCTTGTAGTTATCGTATCAAGGTTTATGGACTCTGTATGGATCTGGTTGAAGATTGCCACTTGGGCAACTTGAGTTGAAAATATATTGTCCATCGGTTGGGGTCGAAACGGTTTAGATATTGGTGGCACCTAAACGCAGAGTCTTTGGAACGCCACTTTTCCATATTTGGAACGTCTCTTCTTCACCTTGTATACCTCATCTTTGAGGAAAATGGAAACAACTGAATATGTTTGGAAAACAAATAGTTTGAATGCTTTGCTGTGGATTATTAGAGATGGAAACGGAAGTTTCGAGTATGAAGGCAGTCTTAGTCTGTGTTCAAATTCAATCCGATATCTCAATATTAGTAGTAAGAGTAATTTAAGGTCGTGAAAATGCAGTGGGGCGGTGTTTAAGAAAGTGAAAATGCAGGTTTACGATATTGAAAATGCATTAATGGATTGTTTTCACGATATTGAATATGCACTTTTGGGCGGTGTTTCCCAAATTTCAAATTGTAGTGGTAAGCGGTTTTAAGGGAAGTGGAAATGCAGTGGTTAGCGGTGTTTACGGTGTCAAAACTAAGATCAGTGTTTAGAAGATATTGCGATTTGTTTATTTCATTTCGACAAAAAAAATTGTTCTATGTTCCATAGAGTGGGATCAAGTTTCAAGTATTATCCTAGTTTAGGATACAAATTCCAGTCCAATATTTAAACAGCCTGCTGCACAGGTGGCTCGTAGCCCTCGGGACGGTCAACCACAGCGCCCTCAGCAGATACAACAGCCTCTGTGGTCTTACCGCCGCCGCCATTACCGCGCAACTCGAGCAGCTTGGAGATATCAAAGCGCGGCTTCCTCAGCACCTTCACTTTGCGGATGTACACATCGTGCAGTGGGTAGATGCGTTTTCAGTTCTTCTCAATGTCCCTGGCAATTGAGTCCAAGGCCAATTTGTTGACCAGCTACCGCAGGTCGGCCCCGGTGACCTCGTTGGCAATGATGTCAGTCATGCGGGCGCGAATCTTACGGACTTTCGACTGCTGGGCATAGCAAGGCTTGCGCTGCGACTGCTGGTCCTTGGCGGTGAATCCAATGCAGAATACACGCAGCAGGTAGCCGTCCAATGGCCTCGATGAGCGTTTGCCATTTCTTCACCATGGACCTGTACTTGTCGGTGGTCAGGTCCATGCCATGGAAGTTGCACAGCTCATTTTGGTCCTATATATCCTCAGCGATCAGGCGGAACTTGCGGAAAGAACGCTCCGGATCGATGTCCTTCTGCAAGTCGGCCAGTGACACCTCGAAAACGCGGCCCTTCAAATAGTCAGACGCAATGCGCTGGCCCTGGGTGCGGTTGACCAGCGTCTTGCTAATTTGGCGTGTCTGGAACATGTTCGACGCCTTCACATCATACCAATCCTTGCGCGAGAACGATATCACCTTCTTTTTGCCGCCCTTCGGAGAGACACCTATATTTACCGACCGCCATGTTCAAAGATTGAACTAGAAAAGGAATATAATGTGATTGGCGATGTTAACGGTATTAAAAATGCAGTGCGGAGCGGTGCAGAGCAATAATGCTATATTCACATGATTTCAATGCATCGGTAAATGAATGAAAAGAAGAATGGGTGGTGTTTATCATATTTACAAAACAGTTGTACAGCAAGCGGTGCATTAGGTATTTAAAGTGATGGGCGGTGTTTATGGTATTAAAAGTTAAGCAGAGAGCGGAGCTTAAGAAAATGCAATTGCAAAGGTTCTGTGTGGCAATACAAATGAAACTGAAGTGTTGAGCTGAGAAAAGTCTACACGGTGAAACATTATTGTCTTACTCCGTTTGACCTTAAATCCGTCTTAAAGGCCTATTCTCAGGACCGCAGAAAATACATTTTTATGACGAAAACTATTGGAAAAAACAGCGGCCGCCGCTGCATTTATTTTCTGTGTTCCGAGGAAGCAAAAATAAATACTCAATTAGCCTATCGATAGTTGACATATCGATAGCGCTGTGGACCGTGAGTGGACTGAAAATCAGCTGATGCCACAAAATAAATAAAGTGCAACCTAATATTTTGACGTCAAAAATTGATTAAATGGAGGGTAAAAGTAAGAGTGCAAAACAAAACGATCTGAAAGATACAACCGCTAGTACAAAATTGCGTTTGTAAAGGAACTCTAAATACATTGCAGTGAAAAGATCATGGGAAAGTGTTGGCGCGAAACTAAAAATAATGGCATCCAGTTGGAGCACACGCAACTAAGCGACATCGTGGACTGGGAAAATGCTCAGTACATTGGGTTTCTTTCCGATATGTCTTCGGAGAGACGGTGTCATATTGACTCTTATAGCCATGCTCCCATTTTGCAAAAGTTTTGTGTTTTGAAGCCGACTAAATTTGCTCTCCCAATCGCAGAACTTTGGCTATTGCGAAAATGGGAGCATAGCTGATAATGTTTTTCAGATTGCATATAAAATGTTCTTACTTTCAGCACATCTATGTCGCGTTTTTGTAAATTTTGTAGCCCTGATGAAGGGGCTTTCATTTCGTTGATAGCAGTTCTTTCTTCATGAAGAATGATAGTTCCTACACACCTGTTTTCGCGAACAGGCCTTAAACCAAAATTAATTTTCATCTTCGAGTTTCTTATAAACTCAGTAGGTATTTGAAATAAGAGAACAACTTCAATGTCTAAAACCCACAACAACTTTATATTTCACTTCTCTACTATAGCTCAAGCGAGAAACATCATACGAATCTGTAAATAAGAACAAGAACACAAACAAGAATAAACAACAATCAAAAATATATAACTCTGGTAAGTTGAAATAACCAAGTCTTAACTGATTCCCATCTTAAGCCATTCTTCATTTAGAAATGTCG
Organism: Lordiphosa collinella; assembly: GCA_018904265.1. Lineage (NCBI taxonomy): Eukaryota > Metazoa > Arthropoda > Insecta > Diptera > Drosophilidae > Lordiphosa > Lordiphosa collinella. The sequence continues at coordinate 256,119 of JAEIFV010000417.1, read as the reverse complement.
GTTTTTACACCACCAGACGACGAGGACACTCAAGATCTATACACAACCGATTCGGACATGTCCCAAAGCACACAATATTCTTCTGAAGAAAGCGAAATATCGCAGATTACACAAGACACACAATACTCCGAAATTTCTCAGTCTACAAACAATACACATACAGATGATACTGAAAATACAACATCAACAGAATCCTCTAATTCTGGAATAATATCGCAGGTTGCTAGCTCCGATTCGGAAACTGCCCCATCGAGTTCAACCAATTCGGATGCAACAATCAACACCAATGAAGAGAAGAAGGAAGAAATGTCAGTTATTGAAATGGCTCGTTTGGCGGGTTATCATTATAGAACCCGTTATTAGTTCAATCCAAGGTGGAGAAACAAAATTCAGTTGTTAAGTGTTAATGAAAATTTCGGTCAATGCATATCGCACAGATCTCTGAGATGGTAAGATATAGAGTTACCATTTGCTTATATCAAGCAAGCAGTTAAATTGCATTACCCACAGCTCCCAAAATTTAGTACGTAATAAGTTGAACCTTTGATTGTTGGCTGTGTATCCATCCACCAAGCTTGATTAAGATCAAACGCACAAAAGTGGAGCTAAAGGCATAACATACGAGTAATTCGCTACCGGCAGCCTCTTGAACACAACGTTGGACACAAAGAGACCAAAAATTCTGATAGTCCCATAGTTTAAGGGCTTTGGTTTAATGACTTCAAGGCTTTTTGAACTGACATAATTTTTATCAGGAGCTGTCAAAAATATAAACGACAACTGTGTAACTTTGGTTTTTCTTCTGCGCATCCCAAAAGGCTCCTTTTGTGGCGGTACCTTGAAGTTATTGTATCATGGTTTAAGAACTATATGATTGAAGTTTGCCTCTTAGGCAACTTGAGTTGAAAATATATTGTCTATAGGTAGGCGTCAGAACGAATTTGATATGGTTGGCACTTTTGAGACGCCACTTTTTCTTCTATGCCTCATCTTTGAGGAAAATGGAAACAACTGAATTTGTTTGGGAAACAATTTGAATGCTTTGCTGTGGATTCGAGATGGAAGCGCCAGCTCCGAGTGTGAAGGCAGTCTTAGTCTGAGCTGAATTTCAAGCCGATATCTGAATATTAAGTCCCAATTCGGGCATTCAAAATTCAATATAAAGTATTAAGTGTAGTGGGAAGTGAAAGTGTAGTGGCAAGGCCTTCGTCACGAGGGGGAGCTGGCATGAAAGCCTCCACTAGACTCCTATCTAGGATTTGAAGTCATTCTGCGCTGTCTTTTAGCGCGACGTAAGGATATGATTATTTGTGCTGCATAGTTGCTAAAAGCAGACCAGTTGTTTTGCGAGCTAAGTAGAATACCCATCAAGTCATTGACTATGAATGGTCTCCCAATCTCTAACCTTAGCTCTTCCCGTTCAGCAGCAAATCAGACAAAAGGGACATGTTCAGCGTCTTCTGGGATCCCTGCACAGTGTGTGCAAAAAGGATCCGTCTCATGCTTAAGGGGGTCTTCTCATTGAGCAACTTTTTTTTCGACTTTTTTTTTTTGCATTTATTTATAGCTTGGATATTCAAAAATATCCCCCCAAAAGGATTTTCGAAAACTCGAATTAGTTTAGGAGATATAGTCCTTTTAGTGACCCAATGTGACCTAAATTCCCAAGCAACTGCAAACTTAAGGGGGTCTTCTCATTGAGCAACTTTTTTTTAAACCCTCGTATTTTGACCTATGGTTAAGTTTTCTCCGGTTCTACCGGACCGATTTTGATGAAACAAAGTGAATTCGACGGAGAATTGTCAGCTCTTTAAAACTGCATTTAAACATTTTTGATTTTTTTTTTTTTTTCCAAAAAATTACTTCAAACTTTAAACGCGTTTATCTCGAAACCACGTTTTTCGAACTGGCGGCCATGATATCTCCAGTTCAACTGAACCGATTTTCATGAAACAAAGTGGAATCGACGCAGAATTGTCACCATTCTCGGCTGAACCTCGACCATAGTTTTAAAAAATTTTTTACTATTTTTTTTTTACACTAAACTTCAAAAAAAAGACCGAAATTGAAATTTTTTTTTTGAATGGCCGCCATTTTGTCAAAAAAAATCACAAAATTAAGTTTGAGGTTCAGCCGAGAATTACATCTATACTGATTATAACCCCCGTTTTTTTTTTCATTTCGGACGCTCCGGAGACCCGGAATCGTGGCCGCCGTGACGACACCTTTTTTTTTCACCACCAACTTTAAAGTCTCATTACTTTTTGAACAGCCCTCGTATCGAGGCAAAAAAAAATTTTTATTTACTTTGAACCTTTTGTAATACAATAAGTAAAAAAAGTTTTCAATTATTCTTTGCGTTTTCAAATAAGAATTTTTTTAAAAAGGGTCCAAAAACGGGTTTTGAATGAGAAGACCCCCTTAAACCTAAACAAGTAGGACTTGAAGCATCCATGTCCCGTCAGTGCTTGCGTCATGTAGAAGTCGATTTGCCCGTGCGTCCTGCAAACCCACGGTCGTAAGTCCTGTATTATCCGTCTTGTCCATTGACCGTTTGTAGCAGTTCTCCATCTTCTCTCCCAGTGTGCGAGAGTCTCTTCCCGGCGATCAGGGGGCGCATCTCTTCTGCAGGCTTCTCTTGCGAGTAAATCTAACGGGGCCATGCCTGCTAGGACAAGCGCAGCGTCTTTAGAGACGGTGCAGAAAGAACTCAACACTCTGAGTGCGCTCCTGCGGTTTCAGACTTGCACTCCCTGCTGTACGAGGGTACCTTCATTGCTGCTGCCCATATCGGTGCTCCGTAGAGTATGACTGACCTCACCACGTTTGCGATCAGCATCCTACTTCGCTGACGAGGTCCGCCAATATTGGACATCATTCCCGCTAAAGCAGTTGAGATCCGGGCTGCTCTCTCTCCGACATACTCAAGATGTTGCTTGATGTTTAAGCTGTGGTCCAATATTAGGCCTAGGTACTTGATGGCAGGTTTGGATCTTATCAAGCAGCTTCCAACTTCAATGGTGGCGGACTCCACTTTTTTCCTGCTACTGACCAGCACCGTTTCCGTATTGTGGGCTGCCAATCTTAACCCGTTTCCCCGAGCCATGAGATAACCTCGCGGATGGCTGCGTTTGTATTGGCTTCGCCTTCTCCCACATGTTTAGCGACTGAGATGACTGCAATGTCATCAACGAATCCCACTATTGTACAGCCATCAGGTAGCGGCAGGCGCAACACTGCGTCGTACATGACGTTCCATAGTGTTGGACCTAGCACCGATCCTTGAGGTACGCCTCCAGAAATCCTGCGTTGCCGTATCCTGCTGCAGTATCAATAGTACTCTGTTCGTGAAGTAGTCGCATATGATCCTGATGAGGTACTCGGATACTCGAAGCCGCTGCAACGCTTCAAGAATACTGAGCCAGCTAGCCGTATTAAAGGCATTCTTGACATCCAACGTGGTAATAAGGCAGTACTTCTTGCGTCCGCCGCGCCACCTGGTGCCTTCAATAGCTTCTCGCGCTATGCCAACGACTGTCGAAATTGCGTCAGTAGTGCTCAGCTTCTTTCTGAATCCGAATTGGCGATCAGAAAGGCCTTCCCGTTCAACACAGCCATAGCTACTGTTCATGTTCATATGTATTCTCTGTTGAATTTTCTGGTTATTTATTGATTTATAATCAAACCTCGACCTTGAGCCTGCTAACTTGGTCCCTCATGAAACGCGTCCGATCAAACCTGAAGCCTCCTTTGTTGTGGTGTGTGCCACTGTTTAAAGTAATGCCAATATCATAAGACCTCGAGCCAGTAAAAACTGCAAGTTAACAGTATAAAGGTCATTAAAACAGTCATAACAGTTTTTACTTTTAGCTATTTCATTTAATTTTAAGATATTTGCAGCAATTTTGTTTTTCAATTTAGCAACTTTTGGACCTCATGTTATGGCAATATCGGTTTGTATGTTTGTTGTTCTTCTCCTGGTACTTAAAGTATGCTGTGAACCTCAGTCGATATTCCTATCAAGCATGAGCTGACCATTGCTTATCCTTTCCCCCCCCAAAAAAAAGGGGTCGCCTCCATTAGCAGAACAGAGCATTGTCAACGGCAACCCCCCCACCCTCACCCCCTTGCATTCCGCCCGGTTAACCACTTAAATAGTTTTTATCATGTAATTACCGCCGCTGTCGCCTACCAGACGCATTCTCCCGCATCCTTTTTTTTATTTTTGCATCCCTTTTTTTGCGCTAAACTTTTTCTACTGCGGCGGCGGCTTCCGTGATTTGTGCAGCCGACCAGCGCACATGAGTGGGGGCAGGGGGGCCGGCGGGGGGCCACGGACCCCAACTGGGCATTGCGTGTATTACAATAATTTTTAATTACCGGCGTAAACGTAATTATGAATTTTTATTTCGCATTTTGCTCTGTTTCTGGCTGCTCTAAAATATATTTTCTCTTTTCCATTTTTCATCTCTTGTTTTTTTTTTCGCTTTTGGTGGCCCTTTTTGTTGTTGTCGCCGACGCCGACGCCTGGCGTTGATCCGGTCCAGGATATGCACAAAGGCTTTGAGTTGAGCGATGTGTGTGTGGAACAGCAGCAGCAGCACAAGGAGCGGCTGGAGGAGTAGGAAGGAGGAGCATTGCCAGATTTTTTGCGCTTTCTTAGAAAGGCGAGTGTGTGTGTGTTGTGTTTGGTTGGCGATGTCACAATCAGAAGGCGCGACCGGCTGCACGCAATTATCACAAGTGACGTGGAGCGGATATACTAACCTAACCCCCCCATTCCAACCCACCCCAGCGACTTCATCATCGTCCAGGACAGCGAATAAAACAATAAGTGCTGCTGCATGCTTTCAGGCGCCACTGCGCCAAATGCCTTGATGGCAGCCAAATGGCCAAAGAAGTGGTCGGGGAGGGGGTGTTGGATGTGGGAGAAGTAGGGGGTACACTGAGATTTTTATGGTTGCCCGCAGCGGCGGGCACCTCATTACAGAGTGCGGGTCGTCAGCTCATCAGCCTTAACCCTTTTCCGACGGCGATTTTACAGTGGTTCACTTTTCGAGCAACATTTGGTCGTTCAATCGGGAGAGCTTTGTGGGGGATGCTGTTAAAGCATGAATTCTGAAAGTTGCGGCCTCGATTGACATAAATATAGCGAAATTTAAGTCGGGACTACTTCGATACGTTCTCACATCTTCTGTTCTTCTCTCAGGCCAATCTTTCTATCATCCACTCTTTCATATTTAGTTACTTTTCTCTCTATTTATAGGTTTTTTTAAGGGGTCTTCTCATTGATCAACTTTTTTTTCGACCTTTTTTTTTGCATTTATTTATAGCTTGGATATTCAAAAATATCCCCCAAAAGGATTTTCGAAAAAACCGAATTAGTTTAGGAGATATAGTCCTTTTAGTGACCCAATGTGACCAAAATTCCAAGCAACTCAAACTTATGTCCTTGGAATTAGTGAAAAACCTCGTATTTTAGACCACGTTATCTTTGGAAACATGAAAATTGTATTTAATTTTTTTTTTTCAAAAATACTTAAACGCGTTTATCTCGAAACCACGTTTTTCGAACTGGCGGCCATGATAATCTCCAGTTCAACTGAACCGATTTTCATGAAACAAAATGGAATCGACGCAGAATTGTCACATTCTCGGATGAACCTCGACCATAATTTTAAAAAAATTTTTTACATTTTTTTTTACAGCTCCAAACTACAAAAAAAGCCCGAAATTGAAATTTTTTTTTTTGAATGGCCGCCATTTTGTCAAAAAAATCCACACAAAATTACGTTTGAGGTTCAGCTGAGAATTACATCTATACTGATTATAACCCCGTTTTTTTCAATTTCTCTTTCGGACGCTCGGAGACCCGGAATCGTGGCCGCCGTGACGACACCTTTTTTTCACCACCAACTTTGAAGTCTCATTACTTTCTTGAGTTACAGACCTCGTATCGAGGCAAAAAAATTTTTTCACTTACTCCCTAAGAAAAGCCAATTTTGTAATTACAATAAATAAAATAAAATAGTCTTATATCAATTATTCTTTTGCGTTTACAAATAAGATTATTGATTGAGAAGACCCCCAATTTTTAATCTTAATTTCCTTCCCTCTCAATTTTTTCCATTCGTCTTTTTTCGTTCCTTTTTTCCATTCTTTCTTTTCTCCTTTCTTCTCACTTCATACTTTTCTTCCATTCTTAATGTTTCCATTCCACTGTTTTCTTTACTTCCTTTCTTTCTTTTTTGTTTTCTTCCTTTTCTTTTATTCTTCTTTTTCCCATTCTTTTATTCTACCATTCTTCATCCTCTCTAGTTCCTTTCTTCCTTCCATCTTTCTCCTTTCTCTTCCCTTCATTATTTCTACTTGCTCCTTCCTTCCTGTCTAGTTCCTTCTTCCTTACTTCTTACTTCTTACTTCTTACTTCTTACTTCTTACTTCTTACTTCTTACTTCTTACTTCCTTCTTACTTCTTACTTCTTACTTCTTACTTCTTACTTCTTACTTCTTACTTACTTCTTACTTCTTACTTCCTTCTTACTTCTTACTTCTTACTTACTTCTTACTTCTTACTTCTTACTTCTTACTTCTTACTTACTTCTTACTTCCTTACTTCTTACTTCTTACTTCTTACTTCTTCTTACTTACTTCTTACTTCTTACTTCTTACTTCTTATTACTTTCTCCTTTCTACTTACTTCCTTCCTTTCTCCAACTTTCCTACTTCTTTTCCTTCCTTCCTTCCTTTATCCTTCCTTTCTTCCTCCCTCCTTCCTTTCTCCTTCCTTCCTCTTTCCATTCTTCCCTTCTTTCTTTGACTCTATACGCCCAGTTTACAGTACAAAATCTCCATTTTTAATGCTGGCTTAAGCCACTGTGCACGGCTCCACTCCCGTTTTCATCTGCGTCTTCTTCATCATCATCCTCATCGCCGTCGTCGTCGTTGTCGCGCTTTTTTGTAGTTTAAGCTGATGCTGCCGCGTTGCATTTTTAGCTTCTTCATTGCGCTTAAGGACTTTTGACTTTTGTTTTATTAGTTGTGACCTCCTGCCCCCTTCCGCATCCCCTACACCACACCGCCCTGCAGTTGGCCACCTCTACTTATCCTTCTTTATTTCTCCCTCTCTCTCTCTCCCTCTCTCTCCCTGTGTGTGTGTGTGTTCTGTACTATTTCTCATATTTTTAATTTCTGCACTTTGTCCCTATTTATCCTGGCGTTGGCAGTTTTTAATTTCTCTGCTTTTCCGGTGCAAAGTTAATGAATAATTGTGCGCACTTTTGCGGCAAACGGAGACGGAGACGATGACATTTTTTGTGTGTGGGAGTGGTCGGCGGGTAGGTGCTGTGTGTCAGGGGTGGACAGCAGCGAGTGCCTCAGTGAATGGCGCAAAGTGTGATTGCATCCGGCGCCTTAATGAGTTCTTGATTTAATTCTTTTTCAGCTGACTCTCGCTCTCTCTCTCTATCTCTCTCTGTGACGTTGATTTCTTGCCATTCGCGGCGAAAAGTGTGAAAAGCGCAGCGAAACGGAAACGGAAATGGAGCTCCAACAACTGCATAATTGGCCAAGCATCTGGGTTGATCTTAAATCTTTAGTTCTTCATCGACACTAATTTGTCTTCAATCAAGTACCAAATGAGACACTCAAGTGTGTCCACAACAACTGAAAAGTGCCACAAAAAGAGCCAAACGAAAATCAAACTGAAGTGCCAAAACGACAACAAAATGGAAAATACCAAACAAACGGGGGGAAACACAAGGAAAAGGACCAAACACCCGAGACTAAGCCCAGAAGCTGCTGTTGCACAAAAAAGGACAGCCCCATGCGTAATCAAAGTGCTGCTGGGATCAGGAACAGAATCAACCGGCAAGAGGGCCAGACGACGCCATATCAATGCACGGTGGGTGAGGTGAGGCTAATTTTAATCGAAAATTTTGTAATTTATGACTTGGAATTGAAAATGAAATCGATGAAAATGTCATTTGTATGAAAAAGGAGTCAAAACTTCGGAGAAAGTGTATCCCTTTGAAAAGTTAGAAGCTCTAAAGATTATTTGACGAGCCGTGGACCTTTCAACAAGAGTCCGCTCTAGCTCACAAGGCTAAATCGACTCAAACATGGCTTAAAAACGATGTACCGAACTTCATTTCAAAGGATGATTGGCCTGCTGGTAGCCCAGACCCTGAATCCATTGGTCTAGCAACTTTTTTTTTTCGACTTTTTTTTTTGCATTTATTTATAGCTTGGATATTCAAAAAATATCCCCCCAAAAGGATTTTCGAAAACTCGAATTAGTTTAGGAGATATAGTCCTTTTAGTGACCCAATGTGACCTAAATTCCAAAGCAACTGCAAACTTAAGGGGGTCTTCTCATTGAGCAACTTTTTTTTAAACCCTCGTATTTTGACCTATGCGTTAAGTTTTCTCTCTTCTACCGGACCGATTTTGATGAAACAAAGTGAATTCGACGGAGAATTGTCAGCTCTTTAAAACTGCATTTAAACATTTTTGATTTTTTTTTTTTTCCAAAAATTACTTCAAACTTTAAACGCGTTTATCTCGAAACCACGTTTTTCGAACTGGCGGCCATGATATCTCCAGTTCAACTGAACCGATTTTCATGAAACAAAGTGGAATCGACGCAGAATTGTCACCATTCTCGGCTGAACCTCGACCATAATTTTAAAAAATTTTTACTATTTTTTTTTACACTAAACTACAAAAAAAAAAGCCCGAAATTGAAATTTTTTTGAATGGCCGCCATTTTGTCAAAAAAATCACAAAATTAAGTTTGAGGTTCAGCCGAGAATTACATCTATACTGATTATAACCCCGTTTTTTTTTTCATTTCGGACGCTCCGAGACCCGGAATCGTGGCCGCCGTGACGACACCTTTTTTGAATCACCACCAACTTTGAAGTCTCATTACTTTTTGAACAGCCCTCGTATCGAGGCAAAAAAATTTTTTATTTACTTTGAACCTTTTGTAATACAATAAATAAAAAAGTTTTCAATTATTCTTTGCGTTTTCAAATAAGAATTTTTTAAAAAGGGTCAAAAAACGGGTTTTGAAATGAGAAGACCCCTTGAAAAGCTCGCCCTTGTGCGAGTAGTGGACAACTTTCCAATGTCCATCGTCCATCGATTGGCCACCCATCTTCGGCGTTGCTGGAAGGCGCAAGATGGTCCTTTCGAATAAGTTGTGCTACGATTTGTAGCCATTGAGTGGCCGAATAAAAAGAAGATACAAGTTTTAAAAAATATTCATTTGTTTAGATTTTATTACCAAAAACCGAGTAAAAAACAACTGCGAGTGCTGATTAGTCTCTCTCTGCAAGAATCTCTCCAGAAGATTCATTTTAGAAAAGTTACAATGGCCCCAAAAAAGTTGCACTATGTTATTAATACTTTTGTACTTATTTGTCTCCCCAGATTCAATTTTGTTTTATGTGTTTCAAGTTTTTTCGATATTTTGCAGTATGCTTGCCACTTGTTGGTATTTTTTTAGCTTATCACCTTTTTTCGGTATTTTGTGGCAATATTTGAAGCAAAATTCTGTTTTTTGTATATCCGGCTCGAAGGACCATTTGAAACTCTATATGTGTCTTCTCCAAATCTTTTAATCCCACTGTTTTTACTAGTTCCCATCGTCTTAGGTGGATCAGGTTGGGCTGGACAAAACATTTACTCCAGAATATACGGCTTAAAGAACCTTTTGGAACCCTTCGCCTTTCCTACAAAACCTTCTTCTTAGACAATCCGACTCGAAGGACCATTAGGAACTCTTCGATTGCCATATCCGGCTCGTATTACCTTCAGAGACTCTTCTCACAAAACATGGTTTTTAGTGTCTCCGACTCGAAGAAGCTTTAAGGATTCTTCGCCAACCTAAAAACATCTTTTTCAATTATCCGGCTCGAAGGACCATTCGGGATTCTTCGGCTTCTCTACAAAACATCATCTTCGGAATATCCGGATCAAAAGACATTTTACAATTCTTCTTCTTCCCAACAAAATACAGCTTCTAGATTATCCGGCTCGAAGGACCTTTGGGAATTCTTCGATTTCCCTACAAAACATTGTTTCCATAATATCCGGCTCGAAGGTCCATTAGAGATTCTTCGCATAAAACGTGGTCTTTAGTGTATCCGACTCGAAGGACCCTTAAGGAATCTTCATGCCTTCCAATTATCCGACTCGAAGGACCGCTTCGTCACTTCTACAAATCTTCGACTTCGGAGAATCCCGCTTGAATGACCTTTATATCCGACTCGAAGGACCTTTAAGGATTCTGAAACATATTTTTCTTCGGCTCTCTACAAAACATCGTCTTCGGAATATCCGGATCGGAGAACATTTTGCAATTCTTCGTCTTCCCAACAAAATACTCTTTTTAGATGATCCAGCTCGAAGGACCTGTGAGAATTCTTCGATTTCCCTACAAAGTATTGTTTCCACAATATCCGGCTCGAAGGACCATTAGAGATTCTTCGCATAAAACGTGGTCTTTAGTGTGTCCGACTCGAAGGACCCTTAAGGAATCTTCAAGCCTTCCAATTAACCGACTCGAAGGACTTTTCTTCGACTTTGGAGTATCCCGCTTGAATGACCTTTTGCAATTCTTCGCCTTTTCTACAATATATTGTTTTTAGATTATCCAGCTCGAGGGACCATTGAGAATTCTTCGATTTCCCTACAAAATATTGTTCCCACAATATCCGGCTCGAAGGACCATAACAGATTTTTCGCACCAAACATCGTTTTTAGTATACCCGACTCGAAGGACCCTTAGAAAATCTTCATGTTTTCCAATTATCCGGGATTCTTCGTCTCTTCCACAAAACAGTGAGCTAGGAATATCCGGCTTGAAGGACCTCTTGCAATTCTTCGCCTTCCCTACAAAATACTGTTCTTAGAATATCCGGCTCGAATGACCATGTGTGGCTGTAGGGATTCCTTGATTCCCCTACAAGACATCGATTCCAAAATATCCGGCTCGAAGGAGCTTTAGAGACTCTTCCTACAAAACTTGGTTTCCAAAATATCCATCCAAATTACATGTGAGCTCCTTCCCCAAGGAATCTTCACTAGTTTGCCGCTTTCGGAATTTCTATTAGCATTTTCCTTAGCAATTTTCCTTGAGGCATTCACTCTCTCCCCCCCCAGAAACACGTAAGTTCGTTTAATTTTATTTATGTTACGGCTAGCCAAAAGAATGTCCGGGCCATTTCTCAACGCTGAACAAATCAAACTTGTAAATTAGCAATACTCATTGACAAATATTTCATTCCGACAAACGGACAGACAGTCAGTCAGTCAGTCGGTGAGCGAGTCAGTTGGCCGGTCCTTCTGGTTTTGCAATATTTCAAACACGAACTTTGCGCGCCAAAGATTAATTAACTTATGTCAAAGTAATTTTCAACGTTCGTTAAGGCGACACGAGAGGAGTTCCAGCTACCCCGGCTCCTGCCTCCTGCCAGCCAAGCGAAATTGATTGTCAGTCATTCAAAGACATTTTTTCTTATTCTGCGGCTGCCATCGGGCTCAAAGATATTGGCTTTTAATGGGGGTTGCTTCTGTGGCTTACTCGAAGGTCAGAACTTGACTTGGCGACTCGCAGATTGGGTGAGAGTGGGGGGGGGAGGGGGAGTATTGTTAGTTATTTGGGGAGTCTGCTGCGCCGACACAGTCAATAAGTAAATAAATGAATGTAATTACAAGCTAAATAAACACCAATGCGATTAATGGCTCAGTTCGGCCGGGGGGCAGGCTCATGTGTGCTTTAACTTTTGCCCGGCTTTAACTCTCCTCCTGCTGGAGGATCAAAAGCATTTCTTTTTGTGCTCTCCAAAAAAATGCCAAGAAGTCGCGGCCGCAGCTTTTTGCATAAAGTAGAAATTTACACATTCTTAGGACACAAAAAAAAAAAATACATGCACATTTTTTGCAACAACAAATGAGAAGATGAAGTAAACAACTCGAGTAAAATTCTTATAATTTTTACCAGGCGACTGAAAGGCTTAACAAAAAATGCTTTTTAACATGAGAGCAGCGGTGCAGGGGGCAGAGGGATACCAGTTGGTGGGTTAAGAAATGCTTTAGCAACAAAAAAAAAAAGAAGAGATTTCAGCTCGTCATTTATGCGTTTATCTCCAACCGCCCAACAAACGCGTTGTGGCAAGTTTCCTTTGCCACTTCAACGCTCAGTTCCTCCGCTTTTTTTATTTTTGTGTGCCCGCTTTCTATTCGCGCCGTGGGCCATGTGGCCCATCCGTGTATGTGTAGGGTGCAGCTGGAAAAATTTGGGTTATGTCAACTATTTCAAGCACTAAGGCAATTATTTGAGATTTTTTCAAGTTGAAGTCTTACAAACTTACTCAAAAATATGGCTAGAAATTGCTGTTGGAAATTTCCGAATTTTATGTTTTTATTTTCAGTCACCATAAACGGTTAGAGCTTCTAAAGCATCCGTGTCTTCTGATTTTTCTTACTTAATCAAGACGGCAGCAACACAGCAGCAGCGACAAAGCCTTCAACGCGAAGCAACAAAGTCCTCATCCGAGGCAGCGAGAAAGTCCTCATCCGAGGCACATCGATTCCGGTTCAGTCGTGTCCTTCGCGCACGTCCGTGAACCTGAACAGCAAAGTCTTCAACTAAGGCATCTCTAAGCTCTCCACGAAAGGTAACTTCCGCCTCAGCTAAGGCACCTCGAAGCTCTCCATAAGAGGTAACTTCCGCCTCCACTGAAGCAACACGAAGTCCTCGACCAGAGGCGACTTTAATCTCAACCGAGGCACCACAACGAGAAGAGCTCCAATTATGGAAAACGATGCCAGCTTGGGCCTCATCACCAATCACTCAATCGAATACCAACGGCCACGAAACGGCCGTCTACACAGCCACAGCTACTGTTCATGTTCAAATGTATTCTCTGTTGAATTTTCTGGTTGATTATTGAACTATAATCAAACCTCGACCTTGAGCAAATAGTAAACTTAATTAGTTTAACATTATTTGACGGGCGCTTGGCCCGAGGCCCGCTGGAGTGGGCGCCAGCGCGGGAGTTTGACACACACTGACTGAAACTCCTGGAGATGAGATAAGAATTGGCTTCATGATAGTGTGACCACAGCCGCCAGAGTAATCGATAGTCGTTCGTGTCGAGTGGTGGCAGAGTCGCCACAGTACTATAAAGATTCTCTAACGATAGTGTAATAGCAAAGCAAATATCTCTAAATATTTCGAAAATGTAGACTTCTTTGATGTTGTAGGACAGGTTCTATTTGATAAGAGTTTCCCGTTAGAGAAATTTGACAACCGACTATTTAGAGATATATGATAAGTGGCAACTTTATGATGTCTCCGAATGGTTAAGTACATAGTAAAGCTTGACCAAGTATATTTTTTTATATTTTTCTCATATTGGGACCACATGGTTTCCACCGAACCGTAGCATAGGCTTCCTATAGTACTCTTATACAAACGAAACTCCATAGTGTTGCCTTATCCAGTTTGTCTGTCTTATCTAAGGTGAACACTGAAGTCTTCTGAGATTTCATTAAGTGATAAGCCACGGCTAGTAAGTCGAGCACCTCAAAAGCAACTTGTTTCCTTCTTTGACCGTTAGTATGCTCAGCTTATTAGCAGATTCTTGGATGGCCACTCATTATAATGATCAGAAAGGCTCTAGTCTAAATTAGTGGAGAAAACGCCACCTCCTAGAGCAGCCTTCCCAAATTTGTCAAGCTTTTATGTGTTTATGTCAAACAGGGCAAAAGTTTGCTTAGAGGCAGCAAAAAAGACCGTTGTCGGCATGTTAGTCGGACACTGAGTTAAACGGTACGTTGGTCAGTGCGAGTACCTTGGTTGAGACGAAGTTAGTTCTTTTTTTGAACTTCAAAGATTCACTAAAACTGATCTCGACAATCGTTGCACTGTTTTGCTTCTCCTCGCGGTACCTTTGGTACCGGTTTCCAAATTGAACGATTAAAAGCGAATTTTTGATATTGCGTTCCTAATTACCCTATACATGTTTGCTGAATTTTGTCGATTTTTATCTTGAACCATTAACAAAGTTACAATTGTTGTCGCTGCGTGTTGCTAGTACAAAAGTACCCATAGAACGCGAACTTAGGCTAAAGTTGAAAAACTGGGTATGAGGTGATGCTTACAGAAGCCCCTTAGAATCAAAAAACGCACATCTTTCATAATCTTTTTCACCGAAGAAGTAGTTCCCAAAACTGAAAGGTTCCATTCGCTTTTATTAAGGCGTGAAAACCAAAGAGAATGCACCTTTGAGAACGTATTTTAGCATGTGGTTATGTTGAAGAAAGAACAGGAATTCTAATTGTTTACGCATGCCATAAGCACAACCCAGAGAAGGCACTATTTCATGTAAACGTGACTTTTGGCCTTCTAAGCGCATGTAAAAAGAATGTAGTGACCATTTCAAACAGATTTTTTAACTTCTTTCATACTAAAATAATTATGTAGTGAGTTTTCCCCGTACAAAGAAGTATGAAAAATGAGATACTCTTGGAAACCACATTCCGCAAAGTCCGATTAGGTCATCCTGGGTTTTTCCCAAAAGTTTGAATTTGTCATACGGTGTAATATAACAAGCTTTGATCTTAGCAAGACAGGCATAGCAGCAGGTGGGTGGTGGTGGCGGTGAATTAGCGGTGACCGATCAGTGACCGAACAGTGACGAAAAAAGTGACCGTAACAGTGACCGAAATAGTGACCGAAACAGTGACCAAAACACTGTCAGAAACAGTGACCAAACAGTGATTAAATTAGTGACTAAAACAGTGACCGAAACAGAGACTGAAACAGTAACCGAAACAGAAAACAGTGACCGTAAAACAGTGACCAAAACTGTGACCAAAACTGTGAAAAACAGTGAAAAAAGTGACAGTAAAAAAAGTGACGAAACAGTGACCAAAACAGTGACCAAAAACAGTGACAGTGACCAAAACAGTGACCAAAACAGTGACCAAAACAGTGACCAAAAACAGTGACCAACACAGTGACCAAAACTGTGACTAAAACAGTGACCGAAAAAGTTGACCAAAGCACTGACCAAATAACTGACCAAAAAAACAGTGCCCGAGACAGTGACCAAAGAAGTTACTAAACAGTGACCAAAACAGTGACCAAAACAGTGACGAAACAGTGACCAAACAAGTAACTTTAATGTGCCCGAGTTTTTGAAGGGACGAATTTCGGTCAAATTGTATCGGTCAGAACCAGAGAACTGCAACGAGCCGCCAGGAGTACCATCGCTCAGCGCTCAAGGCTTGTCTGACTCGAGTATTGCCCTTACTCATACTCAAGTTGACTCAGCGCTTCGGCCGCGAGTCGACGCAAAGCCCCTTGTTACAAAATCAAAGCTCTGATGCGAGCCGTCATGAGTAAAGTTCGTTCGGTACAAATACTCGAGATTACTCCTAGCTTCGGCCGCGAATCACCGAGAGTACTTGTTTCCAAAGTCACAGATCTGCAGCGTTCTGTTACGATCAACGTTTGTACACAATCGTCACAAGCACACAAAAAACAACAATTTGTGAGCGCAAAAGAGATTTTTTTTTGTATTTTGCATACGCTTTTTCTTTCCTTCTTGTGGCATGTTGTTGTTTGAAGTTTTCAAAAGACAACATCAATTGCATAAGAGGCTGGTCGAAGCAGTGCCCGAGACAGTGACCAAAACAGTGACCAAAGAAGTTACTAAACAGTGACCAAAACACTGACCAAAACAGTGACTAAACAAAGGAACGAATTTTGGTCAAATTGTATCGGTCAGCAGAGTACGTACGAGTTGTAAACAGTTAACAAGAGTAGAGTGTGGAAAAGGCTTATTTTGACTCGTGTTATGAAAAGCTTGTTCATATTATTACTCGTACGAAGCAAACAGCTTACTCGTTCTGACTCAATGTGCTTGCGATTATTTCGAGTTTGTCGAACTAAGGCGACGAGTCCAACCAAGCCAAGTAAACGCACGAGTGTGATCGAACATTAGAGGCTTGTTGCTGGTCTCTGGACAGAACACAATAAAAATGAGCAGGAGTCCCTTAAAGATCGTAGGATCGGGAGATGTCCCGCATGCGACGACCTTGCCACCAATACATTACTTAATTTTGTTCAATCTGCGCTCAAAAAAAAACGGTAGAACTATTTGGGAACCCTTATTTTAAAGCTAGTGGCCGGCTGGCTCAGCGGCTAGTGTGCTCGACCGCTGTGCAAGAGTTCGTGGGTTTTTAGATAAGATTTGGTCCCTACCTCGCAAAACATTTTCGGAAGTGGAATTGTTAACAAGTATTGCAATTTGAAGTTGTCCCTCGTAAAGTGCTTCGATCGTACCGGGTGTTCCACGACGCTCACTATTTTTTTCGTGTGAACAGGGTAGATACCCAACACAAAACGCTGCCTTAAGGTATCCTCGTGTTGTCGGCTAGACACGCGAGTGCACAGACCAAAGACTTTGCATGGGTAATAACATTTTGTGGTCAATTCTTCCACCTATTTTGAACCATATTCTCAACTCTCAGAGATCTTAGCACTCCTACAAATATTTCAGCAGCCCCCAGCCCAAGATATTCCCTTGCAATTTGAAACAAATGTCATATCTTCCATAGTTTTATAGGATAAAAAGTTCGTACCTTTTGGACATTTTTAGTAATCAGGATTATTGATCGATCTGTCAAAGGATTGTTAAAGATCGCATAAACGGCAGTCAAGTTATGAGCAAAAGCATGTTTGCTGCTGCAGCGCTGCATTCAGCTGCTACTGCAGTATCAAAATTAATACTGAACCTGAATTTTTTCATGTTTTTCTTTGAATAAACTTTACACCCGGTCACCCCTCTCAGCTGTTGGCGCCAGCTTTGTAGTAATTAGCCATGAAAAGCTTCTCAAACTGACGTTAAACTGGTAGGTCCCTTTCTTTTGTGCGAAAATTAGAAGCGCGCAAGCCAAGAGATTGAAAGAGGCTCGGCTTTTGGCCCTTTGGGTCTGAGTCAAGCCATTTTTACATGCATTTTTGTTGGTGCTGAGTATAAAACAGTCGGGCTTGACCGACTTTCTTACATGATTCGATATTATAATATTCATTTTTCATATCCTTTTGATGATTTCTTTTCACGAAAGTCTAAATTATTTTCCAGTACGATCTACTGGATTTTGTTTCCAATAATGAACCTGGTCACACTAAAGCTAGTCTATTTTGTACAATATTAAGGTAGCGCCTTATGCTAGTCACCCTGGAG
Organism: Lordiphosa collinella; assembly: GCA_018904265.1. Taxonomy (NCBI): domain Eukaryota; kingdom Metazoa; phylum Arthropoda; class Insecta; order Diptera; family Drosophilidae; genus Lordiphosa; species Lordiphosa collinella. The sequence continues at coordinate 238,852 of JAEIFV010000417.1, read as the reverse complement.
CAACTTCCTCTTGCATTCACACCACTAAGCATGCCTAAAATTATGCAACTGCAGTGCTCCAACTCCCAAAAGTCCAACCCACCATCCCTTGACCCGCTACCCTTAAGCTGCAACGCAGACCCCCTCGTACATATGCGACCGCTTGCAAATCTTTTCTTCTTGGCCTGACACAAGCAAACAAACAAAACAGACAAACAGACAAACAGGCAAAAGAAAAATACGCGAAAATTATATTTAAGATGACATTTTATTTGGCTGCTTCTGCTGCGGTTTGTGTGCGCTCTTAACCTGTTCATTTGTTTGGCTAAAAAAGTAGACGCTGGCCGGCCAATTAGGCGGTCTCCAGGTCTTGGCTCTTAATTAGTGGAGCGGCCTAGGCCTCGTCTTGGCCGGAATCTTCTTCTGGCCATGTGTGTGGGACTTTTGTAGCTGCCGTTGCTGCTTTTTAATTAACATTTAACACGTTCTGCCCCCTGCCCCCTGCCCCCATATGCATGACATACATCAAAAGCATAGACAGACAGCAGATTAGCAACAGAGGAGAAAAGGACACTGGGCTGGTGGTGGGCAGGTGGGCGTGGCTGCCATTACACGCGTTAATTTCATTAAAATTAAACACATGCATGGCCAAAAACAAAGGCTACTTTTTTAAGTAGCTGCCGCTGCTAATATAAAAATAACATTAGCATGTCCTTTTGCAGGACACCTTTCTGGTTTTGTACCATTCCCCCCACTGCCTTTTTTCGGTTGGGTTTTGTTCAAGTGCCTTGGTCAGAGAGAGGAAACGAGTGTGTGTGTGTGTGTGTGGCCCAGGACACGTCGACGAGCCGACAATGAGCTGCGTTTTACGTGTGCATCCTTGTGGTGGCTGCGCTTTTTTGTCAAACACTTTGCACTGACTGACTTGACTGTCTGTCCGTCCGCCTGTCAAACGTGTGCTGCATACTTTTAGGCTGCGTTTTTTCGCTTCCCTTCGGAAAACCACAAATGTAATGCGGCTTACAAGGGGAGGAGTCTTAGTTTCGATGAAAACTAATTTCAAGATTTACCTTAAACAATTTTCCAGCAATAAATTTGCCCAAGGATTTCAACTAAACACACACACACACAGAGAAACACAAGTCTGATGAAAGGGACGCTGCCAGTGTCTGTGTGGGATTGGGATTCTAAATATTTGCCGCGACGCGCACTTTATTATTATCCTTTTATTATCAATGAAAGCACACACACACACTCGCACACACGCACACTTAAACAAACAAAAAACTAGCCGCATTTGGTGGAACTCGCTGATTATTATTATCCCCCAAAAAAGGGATGCCTCACACACACACACACAAGTCACACTCAGAGGGGAGGGCGTGCGTCTGGCTATTGAAATAACGCTACCGTTTCCACGTCCCTTTGGCAGCTCTTCAATTAATCGCACCTTTTCCGCACACACACAAAAGTCGAAATCAAAACTGGCAAAACTACTCGTAAAATCAACTTTTGTTTTTCACCCACACACACCCCCATACACACACACACACAGACGCTCCACTTCATAGGCAAATTTATTTATTGAAGCATAATTTTCTATTTGTTGTTTTGCTTAGAGAAGACTGGGAATTTTTTGGGGGGCTGTGGTCGGGCTGTAAGGGGTTAAAAACTATCAAATGCATTTGACAGCTGCTTTTAATTTTTGCCTACAAATTACGCGTCCTCAACGTCTGTTGAGTTGTTTTTTGCTGAAATCTCAATGGGTTTTTGTACGGGGAACGAGAATTGAAGCAAGGATTGTTTAGATTTGCCGTCTGGCACTTGAAGCAAATCAAAAGAAATTGCAAAAATACCAAATGTAAATGGGGAAAGTTATACAAAAAGTCTGAATACTAACAAAAATCTACATCCTCATAAATTGGTTACGCCTTCGGACACCGATATTTTTGAAGTACATACCGAAACTTAAAAAAACCCGCAAAGGACTTGGCCCCATCACATTGTAAAGGTACTTTTTTTTGATACCCACCATTTTTTCACCCCGAACTGGCATCTAGTGCTTCAAAACTTGAGAAAAAGTCGAAAATATTACACTTTTTTCCCTGCTCGGGCGCCATCTGTAAGGTAGTTTCTAAGGCTGAGGTATAACTTAGTCTGGCCAAGGCCACTTACAGCTAAATTTATAAGTGCTGGGACTAACAAGGACTAAAAGGATCGTGCTGAAATCAGGTGAAGGTCTGGGGGGTCCGTATCCGAGGCACTGTATTAGTTTTCATTGGCGGATGTAATAGACGAGAAACGGGTGCCAAGACCGAGGTCCCGCCCCCTATTTGTCCCAGGTTAGGATCGCTGCTCACGTTAGCCAGCAGCTTTGCGGATGCATCGCTCTGTTACCAGGGGTTACCACGTGAAGGTGTGAGTCGACTTGAGACGCAGTAAGCCAGGATCACGCTGGGTTTACCATGTTCAACCGGTCAGCAACTTTACCTCACTACATACGCCCCCATAATCACAGGAGAGTTCCTGCCTTCTAAAGAAGCCAATTGAGTACTATATCACAAATATTAAGCGCCACTTAGAGGCCGAATACAAGAAAATACTTCAATCCACATCAGTCGAACAAAATGAGATTCCTGGAAAATAAATACAATTTTTCTACACCATGAGCAAAAGAGAGGTGGAGGATGCATGTGTCGAATTGGTTGCAACAGAAAAATTGTACTTTTCTGTTTTCGATTTTAAATGCTTTAAAACATTGACATCACAAATTTACACCGGCCTGGATATGCCGCCTGTGACGTCGAGAAATAAAATCCAAATTCATAGCGATGGTCAAAAACACAGTGATAAGCCTCAAAATGGACACAGCCACAAGATGCAACCGTAGACTCTTAGGCAAAAAAGGTTCAAATGTTTAAAAACAATAAAATATGCATTTGAACTTTAGGAATTATTGAGCTCAAAAAATCGCACACATCGAAGATAGTATGTGCTAAAGTATTAGCCATTTTAAATGTCTTTAGCATTACCAAATCCCAAATTTACGCCGTCACAACCGACAACGGGCGTAATATGGCTAGAGCAGTAGAGATACTAAATGCTTGCCCTGAAGAACTCTGTGAAAACTTCGCTGATGGTAATACCGATAAAGCAGAACTGGAAGGACTTGAAATCTATTCTACCTCTATGAAATCTGCTGCACATACACTGCAGCTGGCTGTAAAAGATTTTTTCCAACAATTGGAGGTACATCCCTTTATTGAAAAAGCTTGGAAATTAGTGAAAAATTTTAGAACTCCTAAATACAGGTAGGTTAAACATTTATTATGTCTTGGATTTAAGTAATTTACTTTTAATATCTCAAGGTTTAAAATCCAATCAGAGTCATTGCCACAAGCAGAGCTAAACGTTGGTACCCGATGGAATTCAACCTTTATAATGCTGAAAAAACTAGTAGACTTTAAAGGTTTTTGTGAAGAACACTTAGAACTTCCAGTAAAGCTTACATTTTTATACCCTTGTATTATAAAATTGTGCGGATGTTTGTAACGCATTGAAGGAAGCATCTCCGACCACATAAAGTAAAGATTTAGCCCTGTCCGTCTGTCCGTCTGTTCTATGCTATCTCCTCCGTCAGTTTTAAAGCTATCCTTACCAAACTTTGCACGAAGTCTTTTCGTACAAATATGCTGCACGTTTGTCGGCAACGGCCGGATCGGATGACTATAGCGTATAGCTGTCATAGGAAAGATCGGTCGAAAAACTAGTTTTAGTAAGAACAAATTTTTTGTTTTCTATTAAAACGCCTCCAAACTTCGTATTTCTAAGTTAAATATGCTTTTCCATGATTCCACTAAATATGGTCGAAATCGGACTTATATATGGTATAGCTGTCATAGAAAAGTACAATCTGGAAAGTAGTCTTAGTTAGAAAAACTTTTTGTTTTCAATGGAAATGGCCTCAAAATTGGCATGTACTTCTTTTATATGCTCCCACACGATTGTACAAAGTTTGGTTAAAATCGGATGACTATAGCATATAGCTGCCATAGAAACGATCGGTCGAAAAACTAGTTCTTGTGAGAAAAACTTTTTTGTTTTTAATGGAAACGTCCCTTACGTTATAATATATTTATTGTATATACTTAAGCACAATTATACAAAGTCTTGTCTAAATCGGATGACTATCACATATAGCTGCAGTATGAATGATCGGCCGAAAAGGAAGTTCTAGTAAAAAACTTTTTGTTTTTATTGGGATCGCACAGTGTTGCTAATTAAGTTCCTAGCGGCGCGAAACCCATTTTAAAAATAACTTCATTAGGGTTTTTACTTGCGTTTTGGATAGTTAATACATAATTAAATTTTTTGGCAATTTTTTTTTTTTTTCCTTCAAATAACATAGCTGTAGGCTGTTAAACATTAGCATATGTTAACAGGCATGCAAAATGTTAATTGTAGCTGTCAGAACAGCGAACTTTAAAATTAAATAAAATCATAAATAGTTTGAATTTTTTAAAACTTTTTGATTTTAAACCTAAGTTTAAAGTATATATTTTATAAAAAAAGTATATTTGCCTCGTTTGCGTGTTCAAATTATTTGCATTTGGCAGTTTAAAAATGGCTCTTTTAGTACTGCTTTTTTTACGTAATTCAAACTTCTGTAGAATAAAACTAATATACGTCCGTGTTTGTCCGTGCACTGGCTTATATTATTTGTTAATTTAGATCATTGTTAATGTTTAAAAACAATAACTTGCTGCCACAAGCTGCCACCCGCAAAAATATTTGTGTTTGAAAATTTCATGTTTTTGGGAAAATATGGAAAAAAATATTTTTTTTCGCAATAACTTTTATATATTTATATTATTTATAATAATATTCTGCAATAATTGGAGGATTATTATTTAATCATGAATTCTATTTAACAATGATAGATGGAAAAGTATTCAATGCGCTTACAGATTCAGCTTCATTGTCATGCGGAATTTGTGGAGCAACATCTAAAACGATGAATAATCTGAAAATGATGGGACTTAAAAAAACCAAACATTGAATTTTACAAATACGGTCTATCAACTCTCCATGCTTGGATTCGCTGCTTCGAATGTATTGTTCATATCGGGTACAGGTTGCCCATTAAGAAATGGCAGGCCCGAGGTGTGGACAAAGATATAGTGGCAGCAAGAAAGTTGAAAATTCAAAATGATATGAGGAAAGAGATGGGCCTTTTACTCGACATTCCGATGGTAGGTTCTGGTAATACAAACAACGGAAATACAGCACGAAGGTTCTTCAAAAAACCCTATATTGGCAGCGAAAGTGTCTGGAGTTAATGTGGAATTAATTACAAAATTTAGCGTTATCTTACGTGCCTTGTCTTGTGGCTATGCTGTCAACGTAGATGCTTTTAATGTGTATGCCTGGGAAACTGCAGAACTCTTTGTGGCAGAATACCAATGGTTTAATATGCCACCGTCTATTCACAAAATTCTTATACATGGCTCAGATATTGTTCAAAACGTCGCGTTGCCAATTGGATTTATGTCGGAGGAAGCTCTTGAAGCACGAAATAAAGAATACCGAGAACTTCGATTAAGTCACACTCGCAAGGATTCCAGACTGCATACTATGGAAGATTTATTTCATGGGTTATTAATATCTTCCGATCCAGTAATAACCGCTAAAAGCAATGCAGCATCAAAATGCTCTAAAACGAGCTTAGAGTTGGACAATAGCGTAAAACAGCTTCTAATACTCGAAAATATCGATGTGTAATATTTTTTTCCGTTTTATTTGAATTTTTGGATAATTAAAACAATTTAAAGAATTTAAAAAAAAAATATTTTTTCTTAAATAAAAAAATAAAATATAAAAATATTAAATGTGATAGTTTAATCATAAAAATTTGGTTTATTGCCATAAGTGGTTTTATATTCGTTATAGGTTTCGCGCCGCTACGAACTTAATTAGCAACACTGTGGATCTCCTCTAACCCTTATAATAAACAGTTTGTTTCGCTTCCCCATGATTAGTTTGGTCGAAATCGGACATCTATATATTATAGCTCCCATAGAAAAGTAAGGTCCGAAAAGTAGTCTTTTATAGAAAAACAAACTGCAAGGGTATACAAAACTTCGGCCTAGCCAAAGTTAACATTCCCCTATTTCAATTTTTTATGATTACGATGATAAACCAAACAGAACAAAGTTTTTTGAGTTTTCCGAAAATTTTTCAATAAAAATTTTGTAGAATTTCTTAATTAAACTCTTAAAGTTAATAAGAAAGAATGAGCAAGAGCAAAATGATACCCAAATTTCGGCTTAAAGAAAAAAAGGGACTAGCTGAGAGGGCGTAAGGGGCCACTATGTACCCAATGCTGATATAGAGCATAAAAATATTAAAAAAAACCAAAATAATTTCAAAATTTTTATTTCACTAGAACAATGGTTCTAGCTGAGAGGGCGTAACGGGCCATTATGTGCCCATCGCTGATATTCAGCTTTTAAAATCGAGAAATCTGAAAATTGTCGCCAGCAATTAAACTTGATGAAGTCTAATATGTTTTTAGATGCACGTTTGTCCCGGTAGTCCAAGTCAAAAAACTTCTAATTCCCAGTTACAGTTACAATTTAAATTCTAAGTCAAATTCCAAATTCAAAGTTTCCCTCAAAATGGTCACATGTTTGCCTTTGCTCTAGACTCTCATCCATCTGCCAGTAAACATCTTCTGCATCGAGCAAACTGTCACATATGTTAATTGTGAGTTTATCAAACACATAGCAGCTAAATATAAGACTAGATATGGTCCAAGTTTCTACAAAACTCCTCTCCCTAGTTCCATCAATTTCTGATAATTTCCCCTAAGATATTTGCATATTTCTTCAATCACCCGCTCCATTTTCATTCAAGTTTCAAGGTGGAGTCCCCAGGAAATGTGTTTCAACCTTGTGGAAAAATAACTTCTTGATTCATCCTCTTTTGACCCCACTCCGGCCAAGCTTGCTTTCCTTCGATTGATCCGCCAAATGGATTTGCTGTCCCTTCTACTCAAAACAAAACAGATAACCTTTTGCTTAACCTCGCTTTCCTCTCTCTTGTCGTGTGCCTTGGGACTTGACCATTTACGGGTGGTGGCATCGCCTCTCTGGAAATAATAAACTGGAAGCCCACTCGCTTCCACAGACAGGAAGTAAAACCGCGCGTTGACAGTGGACAACATAAATTAACCAAAGTTGTATTTAAATCAAATGCGATTAACATCTACATGACGCGCAGAGATGCAGTTGACCCATTTTTGGGCCTGTGCAGTGGCTTATGCCTATCGCTGATGTGCCTTTTGTGGCCGCGGGGAGATCATCATCTATCCACACAATTTGCCATTTATGACAAATTGATAATCGTTTACAAGCCGAATGTTTGGGGCACGCACCCAGTTGCAATCCAGCAATCTGCCAGTTCATTTGCATACAATGCCCCCGCGAGCATGAGTCGTTGGAGGAGGGGGCAGGGGAGGCGGGTTGCAAGTCAGGCTGTTGAGGCGCCACCTTGAGGAATCTTTGCGTGAGTGGGAATTGCAGTTGAAATTGATCTAGTTAGTTTTTTTTTTTGGTTAATTTCAGATTAGGAGAAATATCACAGTATGGCAGAACGAACGCCCTCCTTCCTCCTCCTCCGCCCACACGCCAGGCAGCTTCAAAAGTTATTCTGTTGTCTCACTCCCTCATCATCATCAGCAACAACAACAACAACAACAACTCTCAGAGAGAGCGCGCGCTCTCTGTGGCACAGCACATTTCCCCTCTTGGGCCCGCATGTGTTTGAGTGAGTTCGAAAGCGCTCAAACTTTCCCCTAGTTCGAAAAATATGAGTGAAATGGCCTGGCGCAGGGGAAACGAGTTTGGAAACGGAAGAAGGGAAGGCAGTTCTTTTCTTAATTTTTGGCCAAATCGAATTTGGATTCCTTGCCGCACAGCCTCCAACCGAGAGTTTCGTGGCACACATATGGCACTCCGCCGGCCCAAGGACACAGAGCACTGGGCAGGACACGACAGGACACAAAATGTCAGCGACATCATTTGTCAAAACAAACTTTTTGACGTTGCCGTCGCGTCGTCGTCGTCGTCGTCCTCGTCGCAGCGAAAGTGCGTGGCTACCGCAATGGCTCCCTCCCTATGAGCCCCCTCCCATCACCACCCCCCACCCCCCAACCACCAAGCCACCTTGTACTGTCTCTTGCTAGTGTCGGGGAAGAAGCTCATGCAAGGGACTTTGCAGCCAAATGTTTATCATTATGATTATCGCCAACTCTCGCGTCCAAACTCCGCAGACTGGGCTGACGCATACTCTAACTGAGGCAGTCGAAAGAAATTTTAAGCTGGAAATGATCTAAAAGATGAAATAGGAAAATGCACGTAAAAAAGGTTTTAGGAAGTAGCAGTAAAGTAAAAAGGCTTGACACAGCCCCAAGGGGCCAAAGCCGAGCTTCTCTCAATCTCTTGGGCTTTCGCACAAGAGAAGGGCCCTACAGTTTAACGCCGAATCCGAACGGCAGTTTGAGAAGCTTTTCATGGCTAATTACTACAAAGCTGGCGCCAACAGCAGAGAGGGGTGACCGGGTGTAAAGTTTATTCAAAGAAAAAACTTTTTATTAGATGTTCCGAGGCGGCCTCTTGCACAGCGGTCGCGCACACTAGCCGCTGAGCCAGGAAGTAACATTAAATCCTGATAAAAAGAACAGAAACAAACCTTTTAAACTTTTGAACTCCCGCAGTAGAAGCCGAGATGAACCTTAGGAGAATGTCATTCAAGTCAATTGTTTAATAGCTTTTAAACCTTTTTGAATATTAGGACCAAAAAAAAATAAACAAATAATTTCAAAGTACTGAACAGGAGCATTGTCGATTGACATCTAATCCATGTTGACAAAGTTCTGTCTTAAATTGCAGGGAACGATTAAAATTAGAAGTCACATTGAAGTAGGAGAAGACACACCGAACACAGACGAACACCCCACAGGATTCCCAGAGGGTTCGCTAATGAATCCTGAAAGTGTAGAATGGAAATTAACTCGTTGGAAAAGATTTCTCAAAAAAGCCTTAATTCAATTAAGATGGAGAAGTGCAGGAGAATTTGATGATTGACTGAAGCTTGCAGTTTCCTTAGAAAACCACATTCACAATAGAAGTAAACTTGAGCAAGTTAGTTGAAACCAGGGATGCAAACCGTTCGAGTATTATTTCGGTTCAGTGGTTTAATGACATTTTAATCCCGGTTTGGTTCATTATATAGTTTTCATAGCTAGGCAAATAGTGTTTTTGGTTCATTCCCGAATATCCAAACTTTTTACAAACATTAAAATAGCCTCGAATTGCAACTTATTACTAGGTGAATCAATGTGCTAGCTTCGGTCCTGAAATAGGACCTTCAAAATGGGTCCGTATCAATTATATTTTCCTCTGAACGAAAGGAGTGCAAACGTTAAACAGCTAACGTAACAGTACGGCACTGGCTTAAGCTATATTCATGAAGAAACACTAAATTCAGAAGTAGAATCTCGTGGTCCTTCGAGCCGGACATTCTGGAAACGTTTTTTATGATAGCAGAGAATTCCAAAAGCAAAACTTTTTTTGTTTCAGCAATGAACACTTGTTAAAGGGTTGTTCAAAGGGTTGGAGTTTGGTGGATTTATACAAACACTTTGGCTTCAATTTGCTTCTTTTTATACCCTTGCAGAGGGTATTATAAAATTGTCCGGATGTTTGTAAAGCATAGAAGTTAGCATCTCCGACCACATAAAGTATATATGTTCTTGATCAGCATGACGAGCTGAGTTGATGAAGCCCTGTCCGTCTGTCTGTTTCTATGCTATCTCCTCCGTCAGTTTGAAAGCTATCCTCACCAAACTTTGCACGAAGTCTTTTGGTACAAATACGCTGCACATTTGTCGGAACCGGCCGGATCGAACAACTATAGCATATAGCTGCCATAGGAACGATCGATTAAAAAACTAGTCTTAAAGAGAAAAACTTTTTTGTTTTTAGTGGAAACGCCTCCAAAGTACGTATTTCTTAGTTTACTATCCCTTCCCATGCTTTCACTAAGTTTGGTCAAAATCGGATGACTATAGCATATAGCTGCCATAGGAACGATCGGTCGTAAAACTAGTTCTAGTGAGAAAAACTTTTGTTTTAATAAAAACGTCCTTATCATTGGCATACACTTATTTTCTATTCTTTTACACAATTCTACAAAGTTTTAACAAGATCGGATAACTATAGCATATAGCTGCAGTATGAATGATCGGTCGAAAAAGAAGTTCTCTTGGCTTCTGTTCTTAAAATGTATGCACATGATAAAGGGACATAAAGTTTTACGCCGAATACGAACGAAAAAGTTTGAGAAGCGCTTCTCCATGGCTAGTTATTTCAGAGCTGGCGCCAATAGCTAGTGAAGGTGACCGGGTGTGTAAGCTTTTTACAGAAAAAACTTTTTCATTATATATCCCGAGGCGAGATGAAACCCGAGGCACTGCAGGCACCCACACTACCCGCTGCACCACACCCGGCTGCGGGATAAGTAAGTAATCCCAAAATCCCCAACTACCACTATGCGATCTCGGTCATTTAGTAGCAATGCCATAAGTTGTATTTGTTTCGCGTGCAGAAATTGTTCAGCGTGAGAGACAAAGAGAGAGATAGAGAGGGGGAGAGAGAGACAGGCCTGTTCCCGTTTTCGATTTCGATCAGATCATGCAGAATCGGAATTGGTAGCTGTTCCCGTTTCCGAATAACGATCAAGTTATTCGGTTTCAAAAGTTTTGCCCAAATGTCAGTGGAATGAAAAGTAAATGACAATTTTTGCAACGGTGATTCTTTTCATCTTGCAAATATTTTTATTGTAACATGTCTAATATTGTAGAGATTTTGAAGTATTCATTGAAATATCGTGCTTATAATTTTATTAAAAATCATTTTTTTTTATGCTTGTACCTCGGCAATTGCGTGTAAGCGAACGAAAAATCTATCGAAATGAAACCGAGCTGTTCGCAATTCCGCATCAGCGCATGCGCAGTGCTGATCGAAATTGTTAAGGCTGCCTTATGGCTGAATTAAAATTCGAAATCGATTCAAACATTCATTCGAAAAGGCAATCGATTTCAATTTCACTCGGAAACGGGAACACCAAAATGAAAACGATTCGGAATTGCGATCGTTTTACTTTTTAATTCCACTCGGAAACGGGAACAGGCCTGAGAGACTTAAGCGTAGTCGTAATCATTATCAATTTGATACGCGTTGTCTCAAATTAAAACCTAAGTCCCTTATCAGTTGTTTGGTATCAATATAATACTACAAATTGTCAAACTGATATTTTGGGTATCAATTTGATATTAAGGCTTATAATTTCATACGAAAAGAATGACTTCCACAAGTAAAATCCGAATCGTCATCCTCGCTTTTGTTTGGTATTTAACATTAAGTGATGTGATTGTAGACTGAAAATATCTGAAAAAGGCTATGGTAGCAAATCAGCTATACCGGCTGGAAACTCCCTCAGACAATGCCTTATCCTGAAAATATCATTTCAGAACTTCGAAAATATCAACTTAATAATTGGAGTATAAAAGAGAAAATGATACGAAATAGTTTCAAATTGATGACAAAGTAATATCATTTTGATGATTGCTTCTTTTGGGCGTAGATGTCGTTAAGATGCGTTGTCATTGTAGAAGAAGAAGCGTATTTCAGTTTCGCTATCACGAAATCCACACTGGACACACATAACCCAGCTCATATGCACACACACACACACATCTCGCACCTCATACCTCATCGTAGCAGGCCAGAAGTCCTGGAGCCTTCACCAGTTGTTGTTGTTCCTGTTGTTGGGTAGCTTATTGGTTTGACTTTTGTTGATTTTTGGTGGCGTTTTTCTTCGCGGCTTTGAGTTGTGGGTCAGACTTATTAGCGGTTTCGTGGGTTTCGTTGGTTTCGTTGGTTTCCTCGGTCGTTCGTCGATGATGGCCAGCTCCAAAATTTTGGTAGCCAAGACAAACACTTTCATTTCATTTGCTTTGCATTTCATAATTAAGAGCAAAGAGAGAGGGAGGGACGGGTGGGAGAACCATTCGAAAATGTGACATGCTCCACCCGCCCCCGTCCAGTGTGTCTCCCACAGGCGGAAGCTGCAAACAGTCAGTTGAGTTGAGTTCCAGTGTACCCAGTACTCAGCTCCCAGCTGGATAGCACAAACAGAAAACTATGCACAGTTATGGACACGTACATGGGTGGGGGCGGAGGAGCTGGAGGAGCGGGAGGAGTGGACTGGAGTGGGTTTGTCCACTCGTGCAAATTATTGTGAAATATACAAGGAACGAAACGAGCAAAAAGCACAAAAAATACCGAAAAATGAAGTCATCGAGTGGAGAGGAGCAGAGGGAGAGGACGTTGTGTGTTCTGCATGGAACCCTTAATTAAATAAATTCAATATGCGCAACGGGCAGCCAAAAGCCAGCCCCCAGTTACTCTCCCCCCTCCCCTGCCCCTGCCCCAGCCCACACCAAGCACCATTCTGTGCTGGGCCTGGGTGAAAATGTTGGTTGGAAATCGTCATGGATTTTAATATTTAAAAGCGTTTTCAAAAATTTGTCCCCTGTAAGAGTTGAGCGAGAGAGGGAGAGACTGGACCCGGGTCTGGACGTGTGCTGACCAACTGGGCCGCAGTTCACAGGCCAAACGCATCGACCACTCACTCCGACTTGGCCGGGACTGTCCCAAAAGTCGAGACCTCAACCCAAACCAAACGTTCGACAGGCAGCAGCAACATTTTGATAAGCGACGCTGGACACAGAGAGAGAACTCCCCAACCAGCCGAAACCACCAACCGAACCAACTTCTCCACACACACACACACACACACACACACACTCCACATTTAGTTTTGTCGCCAAAAAAAGGATATTATTTAATGAGCTACACTTTAAGCATCGGGGAGTCTGGGAGTCTGCAGTTGGTTTGGGGCTTGACCAAATTGAGTTGACCTGTGTGTGTGTGTGTGTGTGTGTGTGTGTGTGTAGTTTTTGGTCTTGCATATTGAATTGAGGCTATGTTGCCTCAGCAGCAGGCCAGCTCCTTCCTTTGGTCTGTTTTTGGGGTCAAGCGTGTGCGTGATTAAAAATTCAATACCGAAACGAATGTGGAATTGAACGGCAAATTAAATGAGCAAAATGTTAAGGAAGAGGGTTGACTGGGGGGGGGTGGTGGAGAGTGTCGGAATTGTCCAAATTGTTAGAAACTCGTTTGAATTATTGAGTTGAAATAGAAGTTTCGAGTCTAAACGAAGCGGAATCTAAGACTATGCAAGGTCTGACATTTCTATCTCGTTTCATTAAAAATATATTGAGTTCTGAATTGTTAAGTCTTTATTCCAGTCAAAAGTTGTTAGGGAGAAGGCAATTGCCAAAGAACTTGGTTCTAGTGATGATGGTAACAGGCGATCATGTGTAATAAAACGTAAATACTCTTGCGAGTGACTAGCTTCTCTTCCAGAAGCTGAACGATCTTCTTTTATACAACTCGTGTCGAATGTTGTCCTTGAGGGCTTCCAAGGGGATTTCAAAAAACCCCACAAAAAAAGTCTGGAACGGTTAAATCGGACGATCTTGCCGGCCAGTGCAAATCGCCAAAACGAGAGATGAGGCGACCCGGGAACGCCGCCTTCAGAATGTCGGTGGTGGCTCGCGCAGTGTGTGCCGTTGCTCCGTCCTGTTGAAACCACATGTCCTCCAGTCCTAATTCGTCCAATTGCGGCAGAAAAAACCCGCTTAACATGACCCTATAACGCGCACCGTCCACTGTTGTCGTTTGACCAGCGGCGTTCTCGAAAAAAAAAATGGCCCGATGACTCCTCCAGCGTGAACAGCGCACCATGCAGTCACTTTGAGCGGGTGTAATGGCTTCTCGTGCATCACTCGTGGATTTTCGGTGCCCCAAAAGCGATAGTTTTGCTTGAGGTGGAAATGAGCCTCATCGCTCATTATGATTTTGGTCGAAAAATCGTCCATTTCGTCCTCGAGATTGAGGATGGCTTGGGCGTAGGCTACATGCGTTTGGCGGTCGACAGGCAGCAGCTGATGCACGGACTGGACTTTGTAAGAGAACATGCGCAGGTCTTTGACCAAAATTCGCCTTAGGGACGACCAGCTGATGGCTAATTGCGAGGCACGGCGTCTAGTCGATGTTTCCGGCGACAGCTCGACATCCTCGGCAACAGTGGCGAACGGGCGCTCCGGGGCCGGCCACTCTTGGCAACGTCTCGTGTGGTCCTATACTCTTCAAGGTTGGTGGCCAAACGGCGCAGTGTTTGCGCAGTCGGTGTAGGGCGGCCGGGGAATTAACGGAATTCGCGCTGCGCCAACACCACAGACGAATTGTTACGCAAAAAAATTGAGACACGAGTATTCCGCGTTCCTGGGGGATTATATCGATCACTTGTATTCTACATCTGTTTCCACAAATGTCAAAACAGATCTGACTTTGGCGACTATTTGTAAAAATAAGAGCATCTTCCAATAGGGTGACTTCTTTTGGCCCACCTTGTATATCTAAGAGTTTAAGAAGGTCTATTGCTTCCTTTGTTCGCAGTAATCTTCATATAGTCTTTATACTTATACTTTATACTTTATACTTTATACTTTATACTTTATACTTTATACTTTATACTTTATACTTTATACTTTATACTTTATACTTTATATTTATACTTTATACTTTATACTTTTTTATCTTTATATTTATACTTTATACTTTATACTTTATACTTTATACTTTATACTTTATACTTTATACTTTATACTTTATACTTTATACTTTATACTTTATACTTTATACTTTATACTTTATACTTTATACTTTATACTTTATACTTTATACTTTATACTTTTATACTTTATACTTTATACTTTATACTTTATACTTTATACTTTATACTTTATACTTTATACTTTATACTTTATACTTTTATACTTTATACTTTATACTTTATACTTTATACTTTATACTTTATATTTATACTTTATACTTTATACTTTATACTTTATACTTTATACTTTATACTTTATACTTTATACTTTATACTTTATACTTTATACTTTATACTTTATACTTTATACTTTATACTTTATACTTTATACTTTATACTTTATACTTTTTACTTTATTTATACTTTATACTTTATACTTTTATACTTTATACTTTATACTTTATACTTTATACTTTATACTTTATACTTTATACTTTATACTTTATACTTTATACTTTATACTTTATACTTTATACTTTATACTTTATACTTTATACTTTATACTTTATACTTTATACTTTATACTTTATACTTTATACTTTTATCTTTATACTTTATACTTTATACTTTATACTTTATACTTTATACTTTATACTTTATACTTTATATTTATACTTTATACTTTATACTTTATACTTTATAATTTTATACTTTATACTTTATACTTTATACTTTATACTTTATACTTTATACTTTATACTTTATACTTTATACTTTATACTTTATACTTTATACTTTTATACTTTATACTTTATACTTTATACTTTATACTTTTTTATACTTTATACTTTATACTTTATACTTTATACTTTATACTTTTATACTTTTACTTTATACTTTATACTTTATACTTTATACTTTATACTTTTATACTTTATACTTTATACTTTATACTTTATACTTTTATACTTTATACTTTATACTTTATACTTTATACTTTTTATACTTTATACTTTATACTTTATTTTATACTTTATACTTTATACTTTTTATACTTTATATACTTTATACTTTATACTTTATACTTTATACTTTATACTTTATACTTTATACTTTATACTTTATACTTTTATACTTTATACTTTATACTTTATACTTTATACTTTATACTTTATACTTTATACTTTATACTTTATACTTTATACTTTATACTTTATACTTTATACTTTATACTTTATACTTTATACTTTTTATACTTTATACTTTATACTTTATACTTTATACTTTTATCTTTATACTTTATACTTTATACTTTATACTTTATACTTTATACTTTTATACTTTTATACTTTATACTTTATACTTTTCTTTATACTTTATACTTTATACTTTATACTTTTTATACTTTATACTTTATCTTTATCTTTATACTTTATACTTTATACTTTATCTTTATACTATACTTTATACTTTATACTTTTTTTATACTTTTACTTTATTTTTACTTTTCTTTTATACTTTATATTTATACTTTATACTTTATACTTTTACTTTATACTTTATACTTTATATTTATACTTTATACTTTATACTTTATCTTTATACTTTATACTTTATACTTTATACTTTATACTTTATACTTTATACTTTATACTTTATACTTTATACTTTATACTTTATACTTTTACTTTATACTTTTACTTTATCTTTATACTTTTTACTTTATACTTTATATTTATACTTTATACTTTATACTTTTTACTTTATACTTTTCTTTATACTTTATACTTTTACTTTCTTTATACTTTATACTTTATACTTTATACTTTATCTTTATACTTTATATTTATACTTTATACTTTTCTTTATACTTTATACTTTATACTTTATACTTTATACTTTATACTTTATATTTTTATACTTTATACTTTATACTTTATATTTATCTTTATCTTTATACTTTATACTTTATACTTTATACTTTATACTTTATACTTTTACTTTATATTTATCTTTATACTTTATACTTTATACTTTATACTTTATACTTTACTTTATACTTTATCTTCTTTATACTTTTATACTTTATACTTTATACTTTATACTTTTATACTTTATACTTTATACTTTATACTTTATTTTTACTTTATATTTATACTTTATACTTTATACTTTATACTTTATACTTATACTTTATACTTTATACTTTATACTTTATACTTTATACTTTATACTTTATACTTTATACTTTATACTTTATACTTTTTTTACTTTATACTTTATACTTTATACTTTATACTTTATACTTTATACTTTATACTTTATACTTTATACTTTATACTTTATACTTTATACTTTATACTTTATACTTTTATACTTTATACTTTATACTTTATACTTTATACTTTATACTTTTATACTTTATACTTTATACTTTATACTTTATACTTTATACTTTATACTTTATACTTTATACTTTATACTTTATCTTTATACTTTATATACTTTATACTTTATACTTTATACTTTATACTTTATACTTTATACTTTATACTTTATACTTTATACTTTATACTTTATACTTTTATACTTTATACTTTATACTTTATACTTTATAACTTATACTTTATACTTATACGTATACTTTAGTTTATGCCAAAGTATGTAACAGCCAGATGGAAGCCTCTCCGACCCCATAAAGTATATACATATATTCTTGATCAGCATCAACAGCCGAGTCTGTCCGTCTGTCTGTCCGTATGAACGCACAGATCTCAGAAATGGAAAGAGATAGAGGCTTGAGTTGTATGGAACATATGTTTCTTATACTTGCAGGCAGATCAAGTTTATTTTCAATTTTTGCCACGTCCCCTCCAGCCCCCTCAAATCGGAAAAAACGTCATATCTCCCACAGTTTTATAGATAGAAGGTTCGTTCCTTCTGGACATATTTAGTTAAGGGGATTCTTTATCGATCCGCCAAAGGAATGATAGAGATCGGATAAACGGTTGTCGAGTTATAAGGAAAACAAACAATTATGGGCAGCACAGGGCGCAACGGTGATGGGCAGCACTTCGCAGGTACAGAGTATGATATAGTCGGGCATGACCGACTTTCTTTCTTGTTTTATAGATCAGAACCTTGCGATAAACCCCTAGATACCGGCATCCTGCGAGGTGGTCCAGCCATTCCAGCAACAACTCGTCTCTTCTCTGCATGTAGGTAACACTGACATATTTTGAGTGGTTTAGTCCAATTTTTAAATTGATACACCAGTTTCCGATCCTTATAAGATATTCATGCATAGTTTCAGTAGCGGTATCAGGGGATACCTTGTAAATAATGCTGTGTCGTCTGCAAAGGTCGCTATTTCCATCAACGATTTGTTGATGTCGATCGGTTGGCATATCGTGGGTATGGAGGGTGTAAATTGTTGGTCCCAGAACGTTTCCTTTAGGAACACCAGCGCTGATTGGCCATGTGTCAGATACCTCTCCCTTATTTTGAGTACCGCAAAGGTCCGTCATATCGTGGAACACAGAAACTGTCAGCTTCTTTACTTTGAATCCTTACAGTATAAAGTTTACAACTCTTGTCAAAGTGAATGTTAGCAGGCTCAAGGTCAAGGTTTGATTATAGTTCAATAATCAACCAGAAAATTCAACAGAGAATACATTTGAACATGAACAGTAGCTGTGGCTGTGTAGACGGCCGTTTCGGCTGCCGCCATGGCAAAGCCTTCGTCAGTACACTTTCAGTTCAGCTGTCACACCAACAAGCCATTTGCAAATCCTATTTATATTACCCAGTCGGCGAATAAATAGTTGAGAATTCCAAGTGCACAAATTGCACGAACTTTCAACTAGCTTTAAGCTCCGCTCTTTTATAACTCTATTGAGCTACTCCGGGCCGTTTTGCTTTGTGGTTGAAGCATTTTCAACAGGAAGCCGGTTCGGTTTACCAGCTTGCATTGGTGGTTTGTTTTGGTTCGGTTCAGAACAGTTTAGCAATCCTAAAACAAATTCTATCAAATCTGATATTCACCGATAATAGCGAGAATAGAATTGGATATAATCCAAGGCTCAGTACTTTTTATACCCTGTTCCCATTGAAAATGGGAAAAGGGGGATCATGAAGTTGTGCAAAAGTATGTAACAGGTAGAAGAAAGCATTTGCGACCCTATAAAGTATATATATGGTCTCAGAGTACCGCCCTCACGACGCGGCCGCATCATCGTGGAATTCTCTCTTGGAAACGCCACACTCAGCCGACCGAAGGTACGAGAATACATCCCTACAAGCGACCCAACGCTCTAGTAACTCTGGATCATCGTCATACCAGGCCGCAGCTCAGCACATCAAGGCCTCGGAAGGCAATCACCACCTGGATACGCATACCTGACACCCAGAGGTGTCCACTTTTTCTTGGTAATTAAGTATATTAAGCTTAGAATTAAAACCTCGAACCCCCATCCGAGGAATAAAAACATACCGTAAAGGCTCGATTGAGGCACTTTCTTGTTCTTTCTGGGAGGAGTCAAGGGAATTTACGTACACCAACCACGCCACAAAGAAATCAAATTTCTGTGACTCCTGGCCACGGCGAGTTACCCCCCGGCCAAGTATCGTTACAAGCTGTTCAAATAAAAACTTATTTTCGTGCGTTCTGGAAATCAGCCTATAATTAACAATTCGAAAGATAAACTAAAAATACCAGGCAATGGGAAAATTGGCAGGAATTTTAAGTTTGCGCGGTGCTGGCTACCCGGCTTACAAGCTGACACTTGGCTATGATTGCTCAGCTACTAAGGACAGAGCACAAAATCTCCTTTCAAGCTGTTATAGCGAGACAGCTTCATGTGTCTCTCTCTCTCTCTCATCGAGAACCATAGTGACACAACAAAAGTGAAGTTTAAATATATAACGGCTGGCTTGAGTTTTTAAATTGGCGCCTTTGTTCGATAGTAATCGATAACTATTAAAGGCTACCCTGCAAAATGCTCAGCCAAGCGTGAGCCAAAAAATGAGCAACCCATATAAAAGACCCGACCCTACGGCGTATTCAGTCATTCAGACACCGTGGCTCGGTGGATAAAGATTAGCTAGCGACTGTTTTTATTGCTTGCTTTTTATTGTGTTTATTTTTTTAATTTTTTTAATGATTTTTTGGTGTCGGTTCTGTTTCTGCCAAAAATTGTAGAGCCTTATACAAGTGACGGTTGACGGTTCGTTGTTGCATGTTCTTGTTCTTTTGCATATGGGGCAATTGTCTATGTCACGAATCCTAGACGCCTTGAACCTCCTGTACTTTCTTAGCCAATGCATTATCTGGTTACTGTATTCAAATCAGTCTCTCTCTGACACTCAGTGATGATTGAAGTTCGTTCGCTTCGAAGTGGAGGAGTTTTCTTCAACAATATTTTTTTTTAACTTTTGAGATTATTTCATTTATTCCTTTTGTGTCGAAACAGTTTGCCGTATCTTCAACATTCCTTTATGCTTTCTTGTGCTGAGCACATACAACATTCCTATAAATGGGGAATGATTAGTTGCAATTTACTTTAATTTTGATATCTTCGAGTGTAAAGTCTTGTTCTGTTTCAGCCAAAAATTGTAGAGCCTTATACAAGTGACGGTTGACGGTTCGTTGTTGCATGTTCTTGAGCTTTTCTACAGAGGATTGGCGCTTTCGCTTCTCCGATAATGTTATTCATTTTCTATTCACTCATATCTGTAATTTGGTTCGTACATAGAAATGTGTCTTTACTAACCAATGTAACATCGTCCACAGCTGAATTAACTATTAGAATTTATTTTAACGATCCATGCCCCCGTTTATCTTTTTATTAAGTCTTGGCTGCTCAAACCAAACTGGGGCTTCTGTTGGAGAATACCTTTATAAATCAGCGGTGGTGCAGTTGGTAGTGAGTGTGCCTTGTTTGCGCGAGGTCTTGGCTTCGATTTCAATCCCTTTTTGGACGGAACATCACATAAAAAGCTTTCGATGTCATTTTGCTTTCATAAAAATTTAAGATCTGTTCTAATCATAGCTCGTAAAAAACTCGCAAAACACTTTTTTCAATGCGACCAGCCTCAATGAAAAACAGAAACAAACGCAGCACAAGCGATCTCTCACTTTTTCTTGCACTTCATGTGTTTTCTGTTACATGTTTTCGGTTGAGCAAAACAAACGTGTCGGTCTTCCGAGAGGGGGGGTCTTGCATTGTCAGTTATCTCGCGCGGCCGCAAGCCATGCGTTTGTGTGTATGTAAAGAAAAAACACACGAAATCAAGGGAACAGGGTATTTTGTAGTCGGGGCACTCGACTGCAGCTCCCTTACTTGTTTTAATTGGAACCAAGCCAAACAATTGTTTTTACGATGGGTTCTAACTTTCGGGTCGAACCTCCTTCAGAATATTCTTTTTCGATTGACTTGAAAATCTGACTGTTAGCAAAGGATTCGGTTTTAAGACATCGAAAAAACTTACTCCAAGAGTAGGAAAATGATTCAATTTTCTACCTTTTAGAAAAATTAGGCTCAACTTGAAGAACTTTAAGAAATCTATAGTCAGGGAAGGTTAGATTCCTCAGAGACTCACTCAAAGTGATGGGATTTATTTGTAATCATCCATTGGATGATTTTGGTATCCTTTTGGAATGGATCTTGTTTAATATACTTCATGGATATTAAAATATACATTTAATGACAAATTGATCTTAGATTTTCATCCAAAGGAGCTGAAAATCATCCAAAGGATATTAAAAAGAAAACAAATTCAAATGAATCTTAATGGATCTTTTCTATTTCTGTGCTTAAACGGAATGAAATGGAATTTGAAGCACGGGATCTCTCTTTTTTACTGTCTCATGGGATTCACTTAGCTTCCAAATCATTTGCTTTCCCCTTTCTCAAAATTCTTCAAAGCTTAGATCAACTTACTAGCTTCTGACAGACAGAAAATATGTACGATGGTTTCGAAAATTACTTTGCCAGTATGTCCAACTATTCGCATTCACCCCTTTCATTTTGAAATTTTAAGTATGGAAGCCATAAAAACCTGCTCGAATCTCCATATCCCTGCACATGTGTACAAATACGTAGGCAATATTTATGTGCCTGCGTGAGTGTGTTTGTGCCTACTTATATATTTTTATACATATTTTTAATTATTTTCGTTTCATGTCTTTTAATTAACATGCCTAATAAAACACATGCCGAAAAAACGGGTTGGAGGGAGGGTTTTTTGGAGCTGCGCTGCCAAAGCATAAAAAGATATTGTCAGTCAGTCAGTCAGCCGGCAGCATCGCTTCGTCTGATGTATGCAAATAACACCCCTAATACACACACACACACACATGAGGAAAAGGAAAAACTTGCCTGCCTAAAAATCCCCAAATATAAATAATTAAAAAGAAAATGTTGCTGGCAAATCAACCGAGCGAAAGAGCGGGAGAGAGGGAGAGATAGGAAGTCTCTTCCATAATTATGAAGCTGCATTGGAAGCGGGCATCCAAGGCCCCACACCCCTGCCGAGGCCACCCCTGGGTAAAAACTCTTTTGCGGTTTTTTACCAAATGCATAATGTTGATTATGGCAATAATTTTATGAGTTTTATGTAAACAAGATTTCTGTAGGCAGTCAGGCATCCCAGTCAAGGTGTGCATTTTGATAAGAACATTAGAAGTCTCTTTGGGAAGATGTGTTGTACATGCGAGTAATGTGCTGGGCGTGGGTGGTGGGCAGGGAGTAAGCAGCTAATCTATGGGCAACATTCTTGGCTTACAGCATGTACTTAAACCGCTTAGGATGGAATTGGTTGGGTAGCAAACACATTGAACCAATCCTAGTACTAGTGAAACTGCTTCTTTGCTAACAACTGGTAATTGAACAAAGTATCAGTCATGTAACTAATTTCTGGACTTTTCAAGTGTATAAAAAGATTCTCATTCCATTAAAATTAGACTTTCTTACTATCAACTTGTACTGTTGCCAGCCTAATGCGGTGATCGTAGCTAAATTTGCCAACAGCCTTGAGCCAAGAAACATGCACTTAGCTTACGTGGCAGAAATTCCACAAAAAATAGATGAATTTAGGTGAAGACGCCGTCTTTGTCTTCTTAGGTATTGTTGCTTGCAAAATCTTACTTAATGTTGTTGTTGTTGTTTTTATTTGACATCTTAGTGCTACTACGGGACTTATTGATTGTTTAAGAGAAAAATATTTGACAAACAAACTTAATTAAAAAGAATTTTATGACAATTACTGGAGATAATAATAATAAAAATATAAATGATGATATCATAGTTGTACTTATGTATTGTTTAGGTGGTGCTCTAAGAAGGCCCGGGAGGGGGAGCAGAAGCGGCTCAAACAAAAAATTAGTGTTGAGACGCGAAAATTAGTATCTCATAAAGATAGAAGGCCCAAAGTGTTAATTATCTTTTGCAAGAAAATAAGATCCAAGCAGATCACGAATTTAAAGTTATGTCAAATACTTTCTCTGAATCAATATGGTCGATCGTTTTTGTTGTATACATCCTAATAGTTGTTATTTTTTGCACTACAACTAGAAAACACTTCCACACCGTATAGGAACGATGGTGCTATGTATGTTTTTGCAACCAGTTTTCTAATGTGTGTTGGTATGAAACTTTTCGTTAGATTTAATTGCGGATTAAGGAGTATGTTTTGCCAATAGCCTTGTTTATATGATCGTCCCATGGTATATTGTTAAATGTAAAACCTAAATGACAGCCGCTCAACGTGTATACATGTATCGTAATTATTTTGGTACAACCTGCATCAAATCTCTTTATATAACAATACACTTAGACTTTGTTGGGTAATTTTAGGCCGTTTTCTTGCCAGCCCGCCAGCCTAGTTCACTATTACAGATATCATACATTCGAATTTTATTTAACGGGCGACTAACATACATCTGGACATCATCTGCATACATTTGGACTTCACATTTAGTCAAAACACTTGAGATCGTTTACTAAGTTAAAAAAGTAATGGCCCAAGAACCGATCCTGTGGGACTCCTGATTAAGTGTCAGAAAGGATGACCTATTATTAACAGTAACTACTGCTTGCTGTCGGTCATATAGATACGAGCTCATATTTTTTCTTCCGGAGGAGGAGATATTATATACTCTAAAAAGTTTGTACAGGGCATCTCGTGATTTATCTAAACTCTAAACGCCTTGCTATAGTCTAGCAAGTCAAAAATGTAACGTTGCTCTTATCAATTTTCAAGACACTCAATGTCTCGCAGATATATTTTAATGTTTGGGGTAGATCGAGGAAGAAAATTTTAATAAATTTGGGGTCCATCTGATCAAACCACTGGTTGATTCACTTTTAGAATAGAAGAAGGACATCACATTGTTGGGAAATAATGATTCTCAACATTTCCAAGACACTTCAATGTCTGTATATATTTTGTGTGATCGCTTTTATCGATAACATTCAACCTGCTGAGCTGCAGAAGAGTACAAGCCGAGTGGGGCACCACAACTATGACAAAAGAGGCACACGGTGGCACTCCTCAGGGCGGAGTACTGTCACCCCTTCTATGGAATATTATGGTCAACGAATTATAACAAAAATTCCGCAGGAAAGCACCCAAGATAACCGCATACTATATACCGACGACATAAGCATAATTAACGTGGGAAAATGTCCATCGACTCTCAGCTAAATCATGGACGTTACACTTAAAGAGATACTTAGTATCAATGCGTAGAAGACGGACCTCATTCTCTTTACCAAGAGATACAAGGTACCGCGATGGACTCCGCCAAAGGTAAATGGAATACCACTAACGCCAAAGAACAACGTTAAATACCTTGGAGTAGTAATCGATAGTAAACTGTCGTGGAGGCCGAATGTAGAAGCTCTAAGCATCACAGAAGAAGCTGAGCAGTACTTGGGGCCTACCACCAAACCTGATGCATTGGCTCTTCATTTCAGCCTGGATTTCTTTCCACAATTGAACAAAAAAACGGGTGAAATTCAGTCATCTAGACCAGAAAAGGGCCTTAATCTTTAAAAATTTCTGTAGATTTAAAAAAAAAAAAAAATATTGTTTAATAAATTTCTACTAAGTAGGCCGTCAGCTTCAATTCAAAGCAACTACAGCTGCCTAAACTAAAAACTTTCAATAGTAAAACACATCTCAACTCACACTACAGTTTGCTCCCCAAAAACGAATATATATTTTTTAAATTATTTCCGACTTCCAAACAAAACAAACACTTAAGATGGGTCGTGCAAAAACCAGTCGCATGTCACTCGCCCTTCGTAGGGCTAAGGCTCGTCGCTACCAACAAGATGACGACGACGATTTGATAACTGTGGAGGAACTTTGTGAACGATTAGAGCGCTGCCATTTGGAAGGGCCCAGCTCACCCCGGGCTGTTGTCTCGCATGTCAGCAATGAGGACGGAAGATATGGCAATTGGTATCAAATCCCGATTCCAACCAAGGATGAGGCTCCTTATCCTGACATATTTCGACCGCCCCACAAGTTGGGCCACCAGCCCCACCAATTCGTTCTAAATCCAAAGCCCTGGGAGCTGCTGAACCGACCCATCTTTGAGGGTCTCTTACCATTGAACATAAAAACTGAGCCGGATCCAAATACCGAAGGTGCGGTGGGCTATGATACGCGCTACTATGAGCCTGGCATGCGTATCGAATTGGATCAGCGTACAAAATCGAGAATCCCATTGGTATTTACCAATATAGCGGCTAACTCCTGGTTTAATGGGAAGCATGGGACCTGGTATGCACCAACTCGTCAGACATTAGACTATGCCCGTTTGCGCAAGTGTAGGCACCGACCCAGCTCGAGACCGAACAAACTATTGGCCGGTCTTAAACTGAAAAAAAGGTCCCACGTATAACTAAGCCACCTGCGTTGGCTCGTCCCCAGCTTGGTGAAATGCTCCATTTTAGTATGGGAATAGAGCAAGCCAATCAAGAAGTAGACGGCTACGAGAGTGATCTAGAGACTGAACCAGGAACCGATCTGAATGAACTCGAAGGCGAGAGCGGTCAAGAGACTGAACCAGGAACCGATCTGTATGAACCCGATGGCGAGAGCGATCTAGAGACTGAACCAGGAACCGATTTGGATGATCCCGAAGGCGAGGAGTACGAGGTGAGCTTAGTCAGCTGGCTTGAGAAAATGAAAAGCGAAAAACTTAACTCTCTTCTTTCCAAGCAGGTCTACTTTGATGTGATGCATTAGAGCGGTCTAATTTAAACCTAAAATATAAATTGCTAAAGTAAAATCAACCAGATTCATGTGCTAAATGAAATTTAACTTTTTTGGCCTAGGCAACACCTTTTGGCTTCTGATTTTGTATAGAATAATTGTGCGAAGTTTACGCAATATAAATTCGTTGCTGAAAACTGTTTTTCATTGAAGAGCAGCAATTTTGGGTTAATGACAACCCTGTAGTTCAGCTGATGTCATGGCACTACCAGGCCTAACGACCTGATGCACTACTGAGCGTCAGTCGCGACGTTAACGACAGGTAATGCATCACAGCGCTAGTCTAGTACTAGAACTATAGAGTGCACCCATCACCACACTAACGACTGGTAATGCAGGGTCGTACCTACACCCAGAGAAATAATCCGTTCTAAATGTACCGAAAACGTGTCTTTTCGTTCTCAATAGTAGGGTAATACCGTTTTTTCTTGAACTGAGAACGACGGTCTTAATAAAAGAACGCTTTTTTTGAGACCGATTTTCTAATTTTAAGAACGCTCTGTTCTTGCTTCAAGAACGAATGGGGACCGTTCTCGTAAGTCCAGAAAAAAAACAAATTTTAAAACACATTTTTTTAAAGGTGTGAATTTTTAGTGTATGTATTATTTTACTCTAGTGGTGGAGAGGATGAGAGAAGCAGAAGAAACACAGCGGCCATATTGGCTCAATTTTATTAAATCATAAAAATTCCTGTTTCACTTTACCTTGTCTGGGACTAGAACTCGGGACCCCGGCAACTGAAAAGACGGAAGTATGCACTCGACCACGGTCATCTCGCGATTCATAGCTGCCTAACAATAATAAAAGAGTTCATCCTGAATCATTGAGCAGTGGTAACTAAGCATTTTGGCAACGGTCAATCAGCATGCCTTGTAGCCTAGTGGGTAGGATATTATTTTCGAGCGCCGTGGTCGTGGGTTCAAATCCCCGTGGTGGAAAATTTTTTTTTTTATTTTTATTACCCTTGCAATTTTTGTAACCAGAGAAGGAAGCATCTCCGACCACATAAAGTATATATATTCTTGATCAGCACGACGAGCTGAGTTGATTTAGCCTTGTCCGTCTGTCCGTCTGTTTCTATGCTATCTCCTCCGTCAGTTTTAAAGCTATCCTCTCCAAACTTTGCACAAAGTCTTTTGGTACAAATACGCTGCACATTTGTCGGAACCGGCCGGATCGGATGACTATAGCATATAGCTGCCATAGGAACGATCGGTTGAAAAACAAGTCTTAAAGAGAAAAACTTTTTTGTTTTTTATGGAAACGCCTCCAAAGTACGTATTTCTTAGTTTACTATCCCTTCCCATGATTTCACTAAGTTTGGTCGAAATCGGATGACTATAGCATATAGCTGCCATAGGAACGATCGGTCAAAAACTAGTTCTAGAGAAAAACTTTTGTTTTTAATGAAAACGTCTTACATTGGCATACATAATCTATTATTTACACAATTCTAGATTGTGAAACGGATGACTACAGGAAAAAGTCAGTGAGAAAAACTTTTTGTTTTTAATGAAAACGTCCTTATCATTGGCATACACTTATTTTATATACTTTTACACAATTCTACAAAGATTGGTCGAAATCGGATGACTATAGCATATAGCTCCCATAGGAACGATCGGTCGAAAAACTAGTTCTAGTGAGAAAAACTTTTTGTTTTTAGTGGAAACGTCCTTATCATTGGCATACACTTAATCTATATACTTTTACACAATTCTACAAAGATTGGTCGAAATCGGATGACTATAGCATATAGCTCCCATAGGAATGATCGGTCGAAAAACTAGTTCTAGTGAGAAAAACTTTTTTTTTTTTAATGAAAACGTCCTTATCATTGGCATACACTTATTTTATTTACTTTGGACACATTTCTACAAAGATTGGTCAAAATCGGATGACTATAGCATATAGCTGCAGTATGAATGATCGGTCGAAAAAGAAGTTCAAGTTAGAAAAACTTTTGTCTTAAATGACATCGCCTCCAAATTTCGCAATTAACAGTGTATTATGCCTTTCCATGATTTCACCAAGTTTAATAGAAATCAGACATCTTTATAGTATAGATCCCATAAAAGTAGTCTTAAAAACTTTTTGTTATCAATGGAAGCTGTAAGGTAAACAAAACTTGTCGGCAAAAATTAAATTAAATAACTATTTTTTTTTAAAAAATTTTTTTGAATATTTACTATTTTTAAAAATGGGGGGGGGTCCGAAAAATCATATTCCATTTCATTTCACTTTATCTTTTATAAACGGAAAATAAGAACCAAACCATGACCAAATGTTCATGATTTTAGAACGACATTTTGTTTTCTGTTTAGTTTAACTGATTAATATTTTTATTTAGATACTCAAACTATATCCTTAGCCATGTTTTTGGTAATAATATAACATAGTTCATCACAAACTTTAAATATATTTTGTTGTTAGCGATCATCAATATGTCGGACTCGTCGGTCATTTTTCAAGACCCAAACTGAGAACGGGTTTTCTTAATTTGTTCGTCGATCTAGAACGTTTGGTATACTTTTAAGAACGTGGTCTTGTTTTAAGAACGGAAAAATCAAGAACGGATTGGGTGTAAAAGTAAGAAAATGGGGCTGCCTTTCAGAACGCCATTTTTTTCTGAGTGTATCGGTACATTTTCCGGACATTCCCATACAAAATTCGTTGGGTAAATACTTGGCTGGTGCTTAGTATGGTGGCGTGTGCTCACTACGAAGAGGTAGGGGATTCGTTAATGCCGCACCGGTGCAGCTGAACTACAAGGTTGGCTCTGGGTTAAACCTGCCATTACGGAGCCATCACTCACTCCTCGACCTTTGAAGTTTGCAAAATCAATGGCACTGGACGTGTTTCATTGGGCATACGGGTAGTGCGTTGCTTGACCTTTGGCTAGGATTTGGCCATACGTGTTGTATATGGCTTCTTGTAGACTTGAACCCCTTGCATGGGTTCGATAACATCACCAGGACCTATGTTTCGCATTGAAGTCTTCACCAATGAGAAACTCACTCCCAAGAGTGTCAAGCAGGTTAGTAAAGTCTGCGGTATTCCAGGAAGGTAGAGCGAAGATACGATTAACTCTCCTACACTAGTTTCGACCTGAATAGATGCCATTTAAAGTGTGTCTTGCCTCACTGGGGTCAGCTGACACATAGGAGAGCAGTTGTCGAGCAAGGATTGCCGCACCTTCTCTGGAGGAGTTGCTTGGACACAATACTACAAAATCGGGGTATGGAAACTGAGATTTTGGTTTGGTGGTTTGCTCGGGAAATCCCTAGAGATTTTGGCTTTGGTTGGTTTGTTAATATGGTTCTACTACGAAAACAGGATATCGGGTCGTGTCTGGTGTTCCAAAACATTTGAAATAAAGGATTTCTTTTTGGTTTGGGAATTGGTTGAGAGATTTCTAAGAACCGTATATTTTCAAGTAAAGTTCAAAGTGTGCCGGGTGTGGTGCAGCGGATAGTGTGTGTGCCTGCTGTGCAGAATTAGTAGCACACAAGCCAAGAGATTGTGAGAGAAGCTCGGCTTGGCTCTTAAAGGCAGTAAAGTCAATTATTTAAAGTGCAGATCCTTGAAATCCTTTGCCCGGAATAAACTACTTAGTTAGAGTTTAAAACAGACTTAGTAACATATCTTTCTTCGCCCCATTTTCACCTCAGCTCAGCGCCACTCGCCACAAACAATGCCCCGACTTGGTCACACACAGCCACCCTTCAGCGGGCATAACCGTTAAAATTTGTGTTTGCGGCACTTTCCCCTGCCTCCCTCCCCATCTCTTGTCGGGCCATTGTTATGGCTGGCTGTACTTAGCGGTTGTAATAATTAAAATGAGCAAAAATAATTTCAGCTGAAAGCATCGATGAAAGGCTAAAATGCTCAATAAATGGCGCCCCCTCCTGCACCCACTTCCTGGCTTGGCAGTAACTTAAGGCTTGTTCCCTCCCTTCCTTAACCAAAGCCCCTCAGGGGGGCAATTAAAATACACAAAAAAGCCAATGAAGAAAAAGTTGGTGGAAAAACTTTTGTTTGCCATCGATGACTTTTGGGAGCTCCGAGTTTGCCATGTGATATCGAACCGACGTCAACTCTCAACAACTCCCCAACAGCTCTCCAGCTCCGGTTGCACGCAGTTGGCAATGCGTAAAAGTGTTAACCAAAAGCAGTTAAAATTACAAAAGGCAGGACGACGCCATGGCAATGGCAACAGGCCACGAAATGGCAACTGGTTGGTTGATGGGTTGGCATGGGGTGGGGGAGTGGGAGGGGGGTTGTCGTTCTTGTCGTTTGCCTCCTTTGAAAAATTAACACCTAATATCCGCAAAATCGCATCAAAGTATTGTTGCTCAAGTTCTCCCACTTCTGCTTTTACCCGGTGATGTCCACATTCAGCATTTTGCTTTTGTTACGAAAACTTTGCAATTTCTTAAAAGTGTCGCCCCCCCATCCCCCACGCACCCCCTCCTCTGCTGCTGCTTCACCCCTTGGCTGTTTTTTAGTTGTAGGCGTTATTAGCAACACTTAAGATGTCAGAGGGGTTGGCTGAGGAGGTGGCTCTTGCTCTTTTTTCCCCAAACACCTACGACACAAAAAAGTGGGCGAAATTTGAGACAAAAGGAATTGTGGGAGGTTGTGGGAGGGGGTTGGGGGTGCGTTTAAGTAATGTGGCCATATTTTTGCTTTTGTTGCGCGGCATTGTTCGGTGTGTGTGTGTGTGGATGAACAGAGAGTGGGCTGTAAATTGACACCACAGCAATGAGTTAATAAGGCGATAAAAAAGAGGTTATAACTTTACTACTTCCCCTTTCACTACTTGTTTATGGGAACTCTGAATTGTATATTGTTTTTAAGGACATTTCTAACTGAAGTTTGAGAAAAGAAAACCTATTTCTCTAGCTCTTCTCAATAACAAAGTATATGTAGCAAACTACATAACTAGATAACCGGTACTACATAACCGGTAACTACACAGAGAAAACAACATTTTCTACACGCCACGTGTAGAAACGACAATTCTAAACGAAACGTAGTTCTCCCTGCAAAATCTCACACGAAAATGTAGAAAACAGAAAGCCACATGTGGCGTTTAGAAAAAACAAAAAAAGTTAACGAGGCATGCAGAAAAGTTAAATGCTGCGTGCAGAAATGCAAAGGCTACATGACACGAGAAAGACAGCGTTTTTTCAAAGTACTTCAACATTTTTCATTTAGCTTTTTGAATTCCACACGGAAATTTAGGTTTTATACATAAACGTTCAGATATTGAAAACCTACACGCGCGTATAAGAATTCTAATCGAAAATGTAGCTCAAAATCAATACAGAAAAGATACATTTTTTTCGTCTAGAAAACTGTACTCCACACGTGTCGTATAGGTTTTCTAAACAAAAGTAAGGGATTTCTAAAGCTAAATTCTCCATTTAGAAAATCTACACGAAACGTGTAGATCATCGTCGCTTCCCTTTATAACTGTGATTTGCGGCATTGGCGCGCGATTGCTTATATAGCCGTATGGGCTAAGCTGTCGGCAATTGTGTGTAAGTTCCCGAGACAAGGTGTAAGTAAGTTGTGAGTTCGAGTCCCAGACAAGGTAAGTAAAAAAAAAAAAAATAAAATTTTAAGTTTTTCGGAAGGAAGACCCCACTATCTTTGTGCCCCTTCCTCTCCCATTCCTCCCAAACTACCCTCCTCCACACATTCCCTTGTGTAAATAAATAGTATGTAGAAGTACCTAAAAGTACCTTGGCTGAAATTTATTTTCAACATAAAAGTTCCCATAAGTACCTATGTACCAAGAAGTATCTAGAAGCACCAAGAAGTACCTATAAGAACCTTTTCCTTAACCTTAACCTTAACCAACATCAATACCTAAACAACAACACCATAAAATATGCAAGTCAGCGTGACGCGTGATGCCTGATGCTAAAAACAAATCAAACCCCTTCTAAAATCCTCCGTACCGAAATTAAAGATGTTTCACATCAAAAGTATTTAATGACCTCACGGTAGCGCTCTCCATTCACAGTAACACGTTTCAGCCTTCGTCATCTTTAAGAAAGTACAGTCCAATGATGCCACCGGCCCATAATCCACACCAAACAGTGCATTTTTCGGGATGCATTGGCAGTTCTTGCAATGCTTCTGGACGCTCTTCATACGAATATCCATTCAACCAGAAATGAGCTTCGTCGCTGCACTAAATTTTTCTATAAAAAAGTGAATCTTCATCTAAACCAGCCGCCATAAAAGCGGGGTGGGTCGTGTGCTTCTCACCAACTTTATCTAAAAGTTTTTAAACCCAAATCTATCGAAAATGTTAAACAATTCACGCCCGATCGTAGCGATATTTTCCTCTGTCTGCACTCTACGTATGCGTGCTGGTGTTTTAATGTCCAATAATGTAAATTTGGTGCAAACTTTAGTCACAAGATACCAAACTCGCACAAACTGACCATAAAATGGAAGAAGTACATGCACTTTCTTAACCGAGCATGAATTATAAAATTCAATAACCTGCAAGTGTTGTTTGTTTGTAAGTCGATCCATGGTTAAATTATAAACCAAACTGAACATGTTTGACAGTAACATATGACACGAAAACAGCTGAAGTGACAAAATGAAATTTGCTTAAAAATCGCCCTTTACGTGGTGTGTTCAAAAAGTATCGCGAATTTTGAATTTTCGCGGGTTACGTATATTCGAATTTCGATTTTTTTTGTGGCGTTATGTTGGTACTCATGTCTCTCACTTATGCCGACAAGCTCGGCCATTTTGAATGTTCACTTAATTGTTGACAGCTGCTTTGCTTGCACGTGTTTTGGATCGTCTTCGATTTTTTACCTATTCAAAAAAATGGATCAAAGAACCTGTATCAAATTTTGTGTGAAAAACGAAATTAAGTGCGCGGATGCATTCCGAATGTTGACTGTGGCATACGGAGAAGCTACCTTGGACCGAAGCAACGTTTATCGGTGGTACAAAATGTTCTCAGAAGGCCGAGAAGATGTGAACGACGAAGAGCGTGCCGGACGCCCGAGCACTTCAACAACAGACGAAAAAATTAATGAAGTGGAGAAAATGGTATTGGCCAATCGTCGAATCACCGTTAGAGAAGTTGCTGAGGACCTAAACATATCGATTGGCTCGTGCCATTCGATTTTTATCAATGATTTGGGCATGAGACGGGTCGCCGCGAAATTCGTACCAAAATTGCTCAATTGCGACCAAAAACAGCATCGCATGAACATTGCTAATGAGATGTTAAACTCTGTCCGCGACGACCCAAATTTGCTCCAGAGGGTCATAACTGGTGACGAATCGTGGGTTTATGGTTATGACGTGGAAACCAAAGCTCAATCATCTCAATGGAAGCTGCCGCACGAACCAAGAACGAAAAAAGCGCGCCAAGTTCGGTCGAATGTGAAAGTTTTGCTGACAGTTTTCTTCGATTGCAGGGGCGTGGTGCATCATGAGTTCTTGCCACAGGGAAGAACGGTCAATAAGGAATATTACCGCAAGTTGCGCAATTTACGCGAAGCAACCCGAAGAAAAAATTCTTTTGCACCACGATAACGCCCCTGCTCACACATCGTTGCTTGTGCGCGACTTTTTGGCCAAAAACAACACACTAATGATGCCGCAGCCACCGTATTCGCCAGATCTGGCCCCCTGTGACTTTTTCTTGTTCCCTAAACTGAAGAGGCCCATGAAAGGACGACGTTACGCTACGCTTGACGAGATAAAGACGGCATCGAAGGAGGAGCTGAACAAGATAAAAAAAATGATTTTTTGAAGTGCTTCGAAGATTGGAAAAACCGTTGGCACAAGTGTATAATATCTCATGGGGATTACTTTGAAGGGGACAAAATAGATATTCATGAATAAATAAATAATTTTTGAAAAAACACAAAATTCGCGATACTTTTTGAACACACCTCGTATATGTAAGATTCAGTCCATATCACACTGCCATTGATGGAAAAGTTCTGAATGCTTTAACGGACACAAAATCATTTCAACCATGCCCCATATGCCACTCAAGACAAAGAGATTTCCTTGGAAATATAAATTTCAAGTGCTTCAAATTTGTGCCAGTTTTAGACAATCTGAAATATGAAGTAATCCCACTTCATTGCTGGATACGAATTATTAAGTTCGTCTTGCATGCTGGGTATAAGCTGGAGTTAAAAAAATGGCAAATTGCTACTCCATGTGACAAGCAAGCGATGCTAAAACGAAAGGCAAATATACTGGAAATATTTTGGGCAAAACTCGCTTTGAAGGTCGATAAGCCGAAGCAGGGGGGCTTTGGAAATACAAATACCGGTAACACTGCACGTCGCACATTTGCCAACTTCAAAACATTTTCTGAAATAACTGGAGTTAATCAACAAATTATCAACAATTTGAGGATCATTTTGATATGTTTGTTCTGTCAGTTGCCAATAAATTTAGATAAATTCGAGGCATACTGTCCAAATGACATGATTTGGACAGTTATCCATGGCTTCCCATGACACCAACTCTCCATAAGATTATTGTGCTTTCAAGGCAAATCATGGAAAATATGTTTCTTCCAGTCGGCTGTTTTGGTGACGAAGCGTCTGAGTCCCGCAACAAAAATTTATAAATCACAACTAACAATAATAAATGCCAGATAAAGTGGTAATTTTCCCCATAGTGCTTTGGTCTGTATATTGCTCTCAGTGTCCTCAAGTGTGCTGAACGAATTTAGGAATATATTCAAAATTTTTTTAAATGGGATCACTCTCCCTTTTCCTCTCCCTTCGCTACCGTCTAGAGTACTCCAACAGTTTATTTGAAAAAAAAAACAAGTAAATCATGAAATTCCGTTTGGCCAAATGTTGTTTCTTCATCGATCTGCGTGTGAGCTGTTTTCTCATCGTTTTGATACAGATTTTCTTTGAACTAGTCAAAGCTCCGTATGGCCAAAGGGGACCCTGTTTTCGTTCGGCGGGTTGCTTTCTTGTCCAGTTGAACCGCACCCTGAATATGGTCCACTTTTTGGGTTGTGTAATGCTGTTTATGGGTGCCATTATTGAAATGTCGCAACTGGTGTTGATATATCTTATCACGAACTTTCTGCATATAGTTCTGGGCACAGGATTCCTAATTGGCGGGTCGTTACAATTTGGAGTGCAATATGTAGCAGTGAGTTTGAGTGGAGTGGGAATGGGTAAGACTTTTGCAGATACTTCTCTTTTGGTACTTGATAATGATGATGATTTTGTTTCAGTGCTCAGTCTTTACTTTTGGTTTGTGGCCTTTAGCTATTTTCGGCGGTGTCGCGAAACCATCTATTGGGAGTACGAGGATGAGTAAAGGAAGAAAGGATTTATGCAAATTGATATTTATTTTCGGTGAAATAAAAAGATTAAGTTCCAATTTTTCCAAGTTTTTTTTTTTGAAGTTCAGTTAACCCGAGGCTGCTGTGGTACTTGGTGGTGGTGGACACTGACGTCCACCTGGCGGTGGTCCCGCTGGACGTGGTCCGGGCGGTGGTGTGCCCGAAGGTGGTGGTCCACAGGGTCCACCCTGTGGCGCCGAGCTGACCATCAAACTGCCACACAGCAGCATGAACAAGAGGCTCATCAGTTTCAGTTGCATCTTTCCACTTGGCTAGTCCGTCGTTGACTGTGAAGCTTTGACCAAACGGGGGATAGCTTTTATAGGGTCTGAGTGTGGCGTGTCTGATTGCTCAAATGGAAATTAAGTTTTTAGTGTGAATTTGAGGCTAATTATTTTAGTACTTTTTTTTTGGCGGAAAAACAATTATAATTAATCGGAATATCTTTATTGAATCAAATGGATCTGGTTAAAGCTGCGTGACTGAGAGAGAAAAAAAGGCAGAATTTATTTATAGAAATTAAGTTCAGAGATGGCTTTTTGTCTCTTCATCTTTGCCAAATCTTTCCACAGCTGTTGCCGTCTCTTCCCTCCTCTTCATGCAGTTCATTAAACAATCATAATTATATGGAAAGACCTGCGGCTGGATTACACCCGAGTGGCGTTGCGTATGAGTAATAATATTAATAAGCTTGGCTGTATTTTTGGGCCCAAGCACCAGGCAGACAATGTAAAACAACACGGCGTATGCGTAATTTTCTTGTCGTTATTATTTTACGGCTGAGCAACTTTTTAGCCTTATCAACTGGCTCAAGGCGAAAAACTTTATTTTTTCGATGGCAATGCTAGAATTTCACACCTTATGGGCCCTGCCCTGCGCTGCCTTCCCGCCACCCACCACCCAAGGTAGCTCTTAAAACAATTAGCGACTTTGCCAACCCAAACTCCTGGCTTAATTGGCACCCAGGCTTCTTCTGTTGTTCAATGGTTTGTGTCTTGGCTCGGATTCATGTTCCTGCTGCTCCGGCTTAAGCCTCACCTGGTCATAAAACTAAAATAATGGCCACATACCATTTTATCCCACCGCAGTAATAAATATTCACTTAATTATAGCAGCAACCCACAAAAACACAAAGCAGACACCAGGGCAGACTTTAGAGAGAGAACCGCGTATTTAATTCATTTATTCAATTGATGGACATCGACTTGAGTTTCCTTGACAGGTTATCCATTTTAGCGCAATACATGAATGGCCACCACCACGATAATCACCACAATGATGACAATCACCAAGAAGTAGAAAAACACGCACATTTTCAGACGGGCAGCTGCGGTCGATTGATAACGTTATCTTGATTTGTTGTTTTTGGAAGCGTTCGCTTTACTTAAGTATAGAAACAATATGAGTTTAGTAGCAGAGAGAGAGAGAGAGAGAGAGATGTTTGAGTTACTTCAAAAGCCAACTCAGTCTGAAAGCAAAGTTCACTGTTTTCTCAGTAGAAGCTTAGTTTTGTAACTTATAAAGGGCGATTTTTTAGCAAATTTCATTTTGTCACTTCAGCTGTTTTCGTGTCACTTGGTCTATTATTTAACTATGAATCGACTTTTCAACGAACAACGCTTGCAGATTCTTCTTCTTCTTCTTCTTTGGCCATCACAACCGTTTTACGGTCTCGGCCGCTGCCACTAATGCCCGCCATTCGCCTCTGTCCCGAGCGACATTCCACCAGAACGACACTCC
This sequence comes from Lordiphosa collinella, assembly GCA_018904265.1. NCBI lineage: Eukaryota > Metazoa > Arthropoda > Insecta > Diptera > Drosophilidae > Lordiphosa > Lordiphosa collinella. The sequence goes on along the minus strand of JAEIFV010000417.1, from coordinate 201,666 downwards.
CAGCTTCGCAATGTCTCCCTGCACCTGGTCGCGCCATCTCCGCTTTGGTCGACGCACAAGCCAAGAGATTGAGAGAAGCTCGGCTTTTGGCCCTTAGGGGCTGTGTCAAGCCATTTTTACTTTACCATCTTTCTTTTCCAGCCTGAGACACTTCAGTGAGTTAAGAAAACGTTTTTTCTAGAAAAGTTGTATAGTTTTTCTAAGCATTTCTTGTTTTTTTCTTGTAATTTCCTTATTAAATGGTATTTTATGGTATTTTTTGGTGTCTTCCAGGCATTTTTTTGGTATTTTTTGATCAGTTTTAAAATTAGAATAAATTAGTTAAAGTTCTGTTCTTGCCCTGACATGCATTCACATAGATTCGCTTTCCTAGTTATATCCGCTTCCCCCTTGGATTTACTTACATATATATATATTTGGTCTGCAGCAGACAGACAGACAGACCACCCCCAGCGACTCACCTCTCCTTAACAACGAGTATTCCCTAGCCAATATGCAACTGGCTGCCCCCCAACAACCACACACCCCCCCACCCACGCCAGGGTACATCTCTTTTGCATATTTCGAACTTTTGCTAGTTGGCTGCTGCTGCTGTTGCTGCTGTTGCTCCTGCTGATGGTCCATAAGTAAAAGTAAAATTTAAAATTTTCCCCGACTGTGGCTGTAAAATATTACCTCGCGTGGCCACGCCCCCCCCCCCCACCCGGAAAGCCGCCCACCTTAAGCACCCACCAGTCGATATTAAAAAAGATAAAGTTTTATTAGTTTTGCGGGCGAAGCGCAAAATATTAAACAAGCAAATATAATAAAAGTAATAAAAGAAGCAACTGCAGATGAAGATGAAGATGAAACTGAAACTGAGGCTGGTGAATAGAAATGGAAATGTGGAATGGGAATTTCCATCAGGCAAGTAAATACAATAAATAAATGTGGAAAAAAATAAATAAGAGCGGGGAGACAATGTCAAATGTAATAATTAAACAAAATGGCGACCGACACCCAACTGCAAGAGTCGACTCAGGTGTTTGCTGTAAAGCGAAGAGTCTATAGGTTCGATGGGTTCATTTTCCCCGAATTTATTTTAGGCGATGACGTGGCAGGTAAAAAGCATTCACTTAGGGTGAAGATTGTGGGAGAACAAGTATTATTCCGTCTTTCTTTATACATATTTACTACTTCTATGCTGAAAATGCCCGGAAAAGTCTGTAAGGTAAAACTTTGAACTTCAAATCCGTTTAATATTCAGCTTCGAGTTTCTTAAAAACTCAGTAGGTATTTGAAATAAGAGAACAACTTCAATGTCTAAAACCCATAAAACATTTTTATTTCACTTCTCTACAACAGCTCAAGCAAGAAACATCATAAAGATTTTGTAAATATCAAACAAAAAAACTACAATCAATCAATACTACTGGTAAGTTGAAATAGCCAAGTCTTAACTGATTCCCATCTTAAACCATTCTTCATTTAGAAATGTCGGTTTTTACACCACCAGAAGACGAGGACACTCAAGACACAATCTACACAACCGATTCGGACATGTCCCAAAGCACACAATTTTCTTCAGAAGCCAGCGAAATATCGCAGCTTACACAAGACACACAATACTCCGAAATTTCTCAGTCTACAATCAATACACAAACAGACGATACTGAAGACGGAACATCAACTGAATCCTCTGATGCTGGAACAATATCACAGGACGCTGACTCCGATTCTTCCCCATCGAATTCAACCAATTCGGATGCAACAATCAACACCAATGAAGAGAAAAAGGAAGAAATGTCAGTTATTGAAATGGCGCGTTTGGCCGGGTATCATTATAGAACCCGTTATTAGTTCAATCCAAGGTGGAGAAACAAAATTCAGTTGTAAAAAGTTTTAATTAAAATTTCGGTCAATGGTTAAAATTTACTTGCATTTGTGTTTGTAAAAAGTGTATAAATTCTTCTTAAAGGCAAATCGCACAGATCTCAAAGATGGTAAGATCTATAGGTACCATTACCTCAATGTTGACTCCTTATATCTGGAAGCAGTTTGCAAGAGTCATAACCTCCGCGGTGAGCGGACAGCATTACTGGAAGCTAACTCTGCCTGCACCTGACAGCTTTGCTCAGCGAAAATGGAGGGTTCTTTAATAAACTGTGTGGTTACATAGACAAAAAGAGAGTAGAACCAGTTAAGATCCAATCCAGTCGCAACGGTGATGGGCAGCACTTTACAGTTACAGAGTATGCTATAGTCGGGCTTGACCGACTTTCTTTCTTGTTTTAAGAAGAAATCTTCTCGAATCCAAGAATACAATCGTTTTCGTCTTTGAGCTTGAGGGCGAGGGATTTGCGGGGAGCCACAAACTAAGAGCGCGAGCTCACAGCATTGGCTGACAGTGGCTCCGTCAACTTATAATATGAATTTGATGCCGCAGCAGACATCCAAGGTGTGGTGCCCTTGGCTGAGCGGAGTAGGCAGTGAGTGCTGGCTTGCGAGCGGTCCCGGCAAACTTCAACCAGATAGTCTTAAGGGGGGAAAACACTTTGCGGAAAAAAAATTTCGATTTTTTTTTTTTTGCATATTTTTGTAGCTTGGATATTCAAAAATATCCCCCTAAAAGGATTTTCAAAAACTCGAAATAGTTTAGAAGATATAGCCCTTTTATTGACCCAAAGTGACGCGATTTGCCTAGCAACTGCAAACTTTAAACGCGTTTATCTCGAAACCACGCTTTTCAAACTGGTGGCAACGATTCAGAGGAAACCAGTGGACCGATTTTGCTCCGGAAGGGCTTATACGACGCAGAATTGTCGTCGCTATCGTTCGGCCCTCCAACTTTTGGATACCTATATTTTAAGTGTACTTTTTTTACACTACACTACAAAAAAAAGGCCAAAAAAAATTTTTTGTTTTCAAATGTCCGCCATTTTGTCAAAAAAATTTTCAATTTTTTTCGGAAGGCCGAACGATAGCCACATTAGTTCTAAACATAACCGCATTTTCCTTTTTTTTCAGATCATCCCAAGTGCTGCAACCATGGTCACCATGTGGGCACCTTTTTTTTATTCATCATTTTTCGGAGGCCGATAACTTTCTGAACGGCCCTCATATTGCCAAAAAAAATTTTGTATTTTCCTTTCATTCATTAACTATTTAATAAAAAAAACAAAAAATAAAAAATCTCTTATACTTTTTTTTCTGGAATTTTTTTAAAAACCATCTACTTTTGCTCATCGCAAAGTGTGTTCCCCCTTAAGCCAGGATACAATAACTACAAGGTAGCACCTCCGAAGGACCCTTTTTAACACAACGACCAGAGCTACACAGTGGTCGTTTACATTTCTGACTGATTTCGATAAAAGTTATGTCAGTTGAATATGCCTGACTACCATTGAATCATCAAATCAAGGCCGACTGATTGTTACATGCCCTTAAGCTGCGGGGCTCTCAGAATATTCGCTCCTTTGTGTCCAATGATGTGTTCCAGCGGCTGCAGGTAGTGCTGTGGCACCGATTGAGCGTCTGACCTCAACCAATCTTGGTGATTGGATACAACTAACCAACACTCAATGGTTCAATAATCTACATACTTCAACTGCCTTCAGATATAAGGAGTCTACATAGAGGTAATGGTACCTGTGGATCTTACCATCTTTGAAACCTGTGTGATATGCCTTCAAGTAGAATTTATATACTTCATACAAACACAAATGCAAGTAAATTTTAACCATAGACCGAAATTTTAATGAACAATTTGAACAACTGAATTTTGTTTCTCCACCTTGGATTGAACTAATAACGGGCTCTATAATAATACCCGGCCAAACGCGCCATTTCTAAAACAGTCATTTCTTCCGTTTGCGCTTCATTGTTGTTGATTGTTGCATCCGAATTGGTTGAACTCGATGGGGAAGATTCCGATTTGGAGGCAGCGACCTGCGGTATTATTCCAGCTTCCGAGTAATCAGTAGCGCCATCTTCAGTTTCGTCTGTATCGCCATCTTCAGTATCGTCTGTTTGTGTATTGATTGTAGACTGAGAAATTTCGGAGTATTGTGTGTCTTGTGTAATCTGCGATATTTCGCTTTCTTCAGAAGAATATTGTGTGCTTTGGGACATGTCCGAATCGGTTGTGTATAGATCTTGAGTGTCCTCGTCGTCTGGTGGTGTAAAAACCGACATTTCTAAATGAAGAATGGTTTAAGATGGGAATCAGTTAAGACTTGGCTATTTCAACTTACCAGAGTTATATATTTTTGATTGTTGTTTATTCTTGTTTGTGTTCTTGTTCTTATTTACAGATTCGTATGATGTTTCTTGCTTGAGCTGAAGTAGAGAAGTGAAATATAAAGTTGTTGTGGGTTTTAGACATTGAAATTGTTCTCTTATTTCAAATACCTACTGAGTTTATAAAAAACTCGAAGCTAAAAATTAGTTTTTGCTTAAAACGGATTTGAAGTACAACGGAGTAAGAGAATAATGTTTCATCTTAAAGACTTTTCCGGACATTTTCCCTCACTTCGGCTCAACACTTCAGTTTTATTTGCATTGTCACACAGAACCTCTGCAATTTCATTACCTTAAGCGTCACTTTTAATACCATAAACACCGCCCATCACTTCAACTACCTTATGCACCGCTTGCTGTAAAACTGTTTTGTAAATATTATAAACACCACCCATTCTTCTTTTCATTCATTTATCGATGCATTGAAATCATGTTAACACAGCATTACTGCTCTGCACCGCTCCGCACTGCATTTTTAATATCGTTAACATCGCCAATCACATTATATTCAATATCGCAAAATCAGCTAAACGCTGCATTTTCAATACCGTTAACACAGACTATCATCTTATTTTTAGCGCCGTAAATACCCTTAACCACTTCCCTTAAAACTGTTTACCACTACAGTTTGAATATGGTGAACACCGCCCAAAAGTGCATATTTAATATCGTAGACACAACCCTCTAGTTCGGCCGACCAACGCTGTATCAACGTGCCTTCGACGATTTTGTGACTGTCGTCGACCCACCCTTACTCCCCTCACAATGTGTTCGACTGACGTATTTTGCAAGGCGATGTCCGCTCAATACCTTAACGGCTCTCCAGGCACTCTAGATCAACGCAATGCCATGCAGGAACCGACATGAGCGACGCTCGATAGACGAAATGCCATGCAAGAAAGCGACATAAGCCTCAATCGTTAACCTCAACATGCATCACCGTACGAAGAGCAACGCTGGGTTGACGAAAATACTGTGACTGACCCCAGCCCTACTAGAGGGAACCCATTGGTGCATTTTCAATGTCGTAAGTCAGCTGAACACTGCATTTTCACTTCCTTAAACACCGCCCCACTGCATTTTCACGCCCTTAAATACCTCATACAATTAATACTCCGATATCGGATTGAATTTGTGCACAGATTAAGACTGCCTTCATACTCGAAACTTCCGTTTCCATCTCTAATCCACAGCAAAGCATTCAAACTATTTGTTTTCCAAACATATTCAGTTGTTTCCATTTTCCTTAAAGATGAGGTTTGGGTGAAGAGGCGTCCCAAATGTGGAAAAGTGGCAGTCCAAAGACTCTGTGTTTAGGTGCCACCAATATCTAAACCGTTTCGACCCCAACCGATGGACAATATATTTTCAACTCAAGTTGCCCAAGTGGCAATCTTCAACAAGATCCTTACAGAGTTCTCAAACCTTGATACGATAACTAAAAGGCAGTGCTACCGAAAGAGCCTTTTCATAGGTGCAAGAATTTATCGAACCACAAACAAAACTCAGAGCCATTTTTGAAAACTATCAATAAAAGTTATGTCTGTTCAATATGCTGGACTATACCATTGAATCATCAAACCAAGGCCGACTAAGCATATTGTTACATGCCCTCAAACTGTGTGGTTCTCAGAATATCCGCTCTCTTAGTGTCCAATGATGTGTTCCAGCGACTGCAGTTAGCGCTGTGGCATCGATTGAGCGTCTGATCTTAACCAATCTTAGTGAATGGATACAACCAACCAACCATCAATGGTTCAATAATCTATACTTATACTTCAACTGCTTCCAGATATAAGAAGTCTACATAAAGGTAATGGCACCTGTAGATCTTACCATCTTTGAAACCTGTGTGATATGCCTTCAAGTAGAATTTATATACTTCAAACAAACACAAATGCGAGTAAATTTTAACCATAGACCGAAATTTTAATGAACAATTTGAACAGCTGAATTTTGTTTCTCCACCTTGGATTGAACTAATAACGGGCTCTATAATAATATCCGGCCAAACGCGCCATTTCTAAAACAGTCATTTCTTCCGTTTGCGCTTCATTGTTGTTGATTGTTGCATCCGAATTGGTTGAACTCGATGGGGAAGATTCCGAATCGGAGGCAGCGACCTGCGGAATTATTCCAGCTTCCGAGTAATCAGTAGCGCCATCTTCAGTTTCGTCTGTATCGCCATCTTCAGTATCGTCTGTTTGTGTATTGATTGTAGACTGAGAAATTTTGGAGTATTGTGTGTCTTGTGTAATCTGCGATATTTCGCTTTCTTCAGAAGAATATTGTGTGCTTTGGGACATGTCCGAATCGGTTGTGTATATACTCGTAGAGTCTTGAGTGTCCTCGTCTTCTGGTGGTGTAAAAACCGACATTTCTAAATGAAGAATGGTTTAAGATGGGAATCAGTTAAGACTTGGCTATTTCAACTTACCAGTAGTATTGATTGATTGTAGTTTTTTATTGTTTACTATTTGTTTTTTTTTTTTTTTTTTTGGGATATTATAAAAAATAAAAAAAAAATGTTTTGAGGGTTTTAGACATTGAAGTTGTTCTCTTATTTCAAATACCTACTGAGTTTTGGTTTGGTGAGTTTGGTGAGGAGATAGCTGGCCAGACCTATTTCGTTTTTGCACGATAATTTAACACATTTGTAAATGAGCTAGCAACTTGTGCTTCCAGGTAGCCTCCTAAAATTTTATTGGCTATCGATTTATGAAATTAAATTTTATCCTTAGGCCCTTAAAAAGGATGATATAAGGATATAAAAAAAGTACACCCTATTCTACAGTCCTCGGGTCTGGCCAGACCCCTATACATTTTGTATGGAAACGTATGGAATATAATGCATTTTGATAATTCTACCTGTGTTCTACCATATATGTTCGCTTAGCACACACGCACGTACGTACACACATGCACACATGTATACATTGGTTTGTATCCTCACTAATGTAAAGTGTAACTGTTGATGAGCAACTATTCCCATATCGAGGCAGAACAAAATTTACCCAATTCATTCCATCAAAACCAGCGAAATATGGAATAAAAGTATGGTGGGCATGTGACGCCAAGACAAAGTTTCCATTACAAGGAAAATTATACACGGGCAAAGATCCAGGAGCAGAGCGTGAGGTGAACCAAGGTGAAAATGTATTGCTCGAATTATCAAACCGGTACACAAACAGTGGCAGAACTATGGTAGCTGACAATTTTTTTGTAACATTGAATGGAGCGAAAAGACTTGCTGCTCTTGGTCTCGCATTAGTTGGTACCATTCGATCCAACAAAACATGCCTTCCCAAGGAAATGAAAAGCAATCCCCAACGTCCTGTACTTGAAACTCTCTTTGGTTTTCATGAAAACCTCGTTTCGCTTTGCAGCTACGTGCCAAAAAAGTATAAGGCCGTAAATTTACTTTCCACCGTACATTATTCGAAAAATGTTGAAGGCGAGGCAATGAAACCAGAAGCAATTTTGTTTTACAATGCAAATAAGGTTGGTGTCGATTGCATGGATCAAATGGTGACTCATTACTCAACAAAATTGAAAACAAAGCGATGGACATTTGCTTTCTTCTGTAACATACTGGATGTTATGGCATTGGCTGCTTTTGTCATTTGCAAGGAAAACGGAGGAAGCAATAAAAAGGATGCGAGACGTAAATTTTTGGAAACGCTAACCAAAACATTAGTTCTTTCGAATATCGAAAATCGAATGAACAACATTCATGTTATTTCACAATTCAAAACTCGTTTGGCTATCGAAGCATTTTTTGGTAGAAAGATTAGTCTTCCAGCAAATGAAGTGGTTGCTCAAAGAAGCGGCGCCGATGTACTTACTGGCAGAAGAGACTGTCGCCTTTGTTTACAAGCTGGCGATAAGTTGCGGCGAAAAACTCGTTTTTTTTTGCTCTAAATGCAATAATCCGGTATGCCAACAACACTCAAAAGTCGCTTATACTTGCTTTTCTTGCAATTCCGAGAACCCATAAGAGAGTTCGCATTATATTTTATTATAAAATTCATTAGAATTCCATTCCTTTTGTTCAAATAACATTGAGATAATTCGAAAAAAAACAAAAAAAAAATCAAAACAAAAACTTTTTTTTTTCAATCCAAATCCCTTTTAGGTACTTTTTTTCTCATTTAGGTAGCTCAACATATGCCAAATCGAAATAGAGAGGTAAGAAATTAAAAACATTTACCTACATATGGTACAAATGAGCTGGCACGCATCGCTCATTCCCATACAAATGCATGTAAATGTATAGGGGTCTGGCCAGACCCGAGGACTGTGAAATAAGGTTTTAAAATAGCACTGTAGACTAGGGTTAATTCGAATCCCTCACACCCCTTTGGCTCCTGCATAAAACCCCCAGTATAAAAATTTATACAACTGCAGGCCCCGTTATTGGTTTGACTTTTTGCGTCCCCTTTGTTATATTTATGTATGGCAAAGGCGTAAATTTATTTATCATTCAATTAAATATTTAAAATACCAAAAAATGCTTTCACCGCCGGCGAACGCAACTTGTTTAACCCGTTCGCACACACACACACACACACACGCACTGCGGCCACCTTTAATATTGAAATTGAAATCATAAATAAATGAGAAAATCTGCACTCCCTCGCACCCATCCCAACCATCGCCTCCATCGCTTTGCTGCAGTGTATCTCTCGGGGGGCTCTGTTTATTTTTGGCTTCGCTGTGCCATGGATTGTAAATTTTATTGTTATTTTTTTGCCGAGAGCGCGCAATGTTTGTAAAATTAATTGACATTTTATTTGTTAATTAATTGTTATAGCCCAGGCATATGTGTGTGTGTGTGTGTGTGTGTGGCCGAAATGGCCAAAATGACCAAATGGCCAAATGGCTTTTCATTATTGTTATTACAAATGCCGCGGTCATTATTATTTGCTCGTTAAGCACACGGGCGAACTGACGCGCGGAAATTTAATGCATTTGTAATTTAGTTGTAGTTTTTAATTGCAAACATTTTGTTAATTTTCTAATAATTTATTTAAACAGCGAAGAGGAAAAACAAATTATGACAGCTGCTGGGCAGAATCTATAGCATACTTTTTGGGGCGCATCAATTTTTACTACCTCTCAAAACACCAGCAGCAGGAAGTAACTCAGGAACCAAAATGGCAATACCAAAAAAAAAAAAAAAGTCATAACAAAATTTTACGACAACTTTGGCGGCCCAATGCCATTTTGTGGGTGGTGCAAAATGCAAAACAAAGGAAAATTACCGCCACAAAAATGAAAACAGAATCCTGAATCCTGAATCCAGATCTATCCCAGACAAGGAGGAGAGCAGAAAAATATTCTAATGGCTGCCATCCCGCTGGTTGGAGCCAAGGTGCGGGCGCGGGCGCGGGTGCGGGGGGAGCATATAATAATCATCTATATTCATGGATTAGGATTCAATTTTTATGCCACACGCGAAAGCGGCAACAACAATGAGGGTTAAATTGAAAATAAAGCGAAGCTAGCAGAAAAAACAAAATTATTCAAAAATTTATGCAAGAAAATATTACCAAAGAGCTAATAATTTTCTCCATCCACCGCCGAAAGGTGGCAAAAGCGCCGCGTGGGAGCGCCCGGCCGCGTCCCGGGTTTTTGTATTAATGAATAATATCACGGCTGAGGCTGAGGCGGGCGGCGGCGGCGGCAACAGTCGAGGCATTGGCATCGGAGTTTGTGGCACGCCACAGGGGTTAATAAGTAATCTGCATTTTTTGACATTTATTTATGTCTTCAAATATGTGCGAGTCTATGGATGGGGGGGGGGGATGGGGCGGGGGATGGATAACAACAACAAAGAGCAAAGAGCAAGGCAGAGAAATATAACAGCTGTTAAAAGTGTCATTAGAACAACAAAAATAACAGTACAAGTACTGTGCAGCGTACATCAGCTACTCCCTGCGTCTTATCCTCAAGTTAAATCTGATAATCAAATTGGATAAGCTGAGTGAGCATGGGCAACTTGATGATGTTGGGCTTTGAATGCCTCTAAAGCCTCACTTTTGGTGTTCCAATAATCCTATCAAATCAATAAGAAGCAACAATCACTGAGTAACTGAGCAAAAGTCACTGAACAAGAGCTACTAAGCAAGCAGAACGATCGAGTAACCACTTGTTCATTTGATCAATGTAGTGAGAAAACTCATTGAATGAAATTTAGTACTAAATTCTGTCAGGAAATGTAGAAAATTTGCAGAAAACTGTTGTATGGAACTTTTTTGTTTTTCATAGAATTAGTGTAGCCTGTCACCAATAAGAACAGTATGCAAACTATCGAGCAGATGAAGGATAGTCCATTGGCGATGCACGCGCTGGCTCCGGCTCTCGGATCGTCGGCCATTGGGGAGGGTTCAATATTAATCGCATAGACTTGGGCTCGCCAGATTATTGGTATAATTATTCAAATGGGAGGTACAGACAATAGCAGAGCTCGCAAAAAACTCTCAACACTTTCAACGTGTCGGCAAAAACCAGTTTGGTTACGGACACAACGAAAAAAGGGAGCGAAAGACAGTTACAGTTCCGTTTTTGCTCAATTCTGTTGCGCTCAGAGCAAAGACCGCATTTTTCGTTCCTCTTTCTCTACTTTAGCCATGACCGTCTGTCCGTTCGTCTGTCCTTCTGTCCGTCTGTTTCTATGCTATCTCCTCCGTCAGTTTTAAAACTATCCTCACCAATTTTTGCACGAAGTTTTTTGGTAAAAATACGCTTCACCTTTGTCGAAACCGGCCGGATCAGATGACTATAGCATATAGCTGTCATAGGAACGATCGGTCGCAAAACTAGTCTTAGTGAGAAAAACTTTTTTGTTTTCCATAGAAACGCCTCCAAACTTCGTATTTCTTAGCTTGGTTTTTACATGATTCCACAATTTTGGGGAATCGGACATCTATTAGTATAGCCATAGAAAAGTATAGTCTGAAAAGTAGTCTTAGTTAGAATTTTGTTTTCTATGGAAATGTCCTCAAATTGGCTGTTTTTGTTGTGTATCTCCCAATTCTGCAAAGTTTCGTTAAAATCGGATGACTATAGCATATAGCTGCCATGATCGGTCGAAAAACTAGTAAAATTTTTTGTTTTTAATGGAAACGCCTCCAAAGTGGGTTTTGCTTAGTTTAGTATTCTTTCCCACGATTTCACTAAGCTTGGTCGAAGTCGGACATCTATATAGTATAGCTACCTTAGAAATTAAAGGTCTGAAAAGAAGTTGAAGTTAGAAAAAACTTTTTTGATTTCAAAGTTAACTTTCCCCTACTTTTTTTCAGTTGGTCATAATCTCAGATACAAATTATTCTTAATGTTGCCAAGACGCTAGAATGGAAAAGTTTTGTGCTTGCCTTCTTCATACATCTGCAACAATTTCACTTTAGTTAATACAGTTCAACCATTTCAGAAGTTTTAAAACTATTCTGATGGTGAACATAATTGAAAGAAGATGATTCTGAGTCATTTTGGTACTGTGGCAGTTTTGGCCAAACTTATCATCGTTATGACGAGCCATCTATCGAAAACCTATCGCGGCCCACAATCTGTCATTTGAATTTATGCTTGAATTGTTGGCAACTTCCGCCAACCAAGCAATTTAAGTTAACTATAAATATTAGTGAGTGAACCGAGTATTGACTTCTCATATTGCCAAAGTGGTGACCCTCGACTACGAAGAAACTAAGCGCGGCAAGTAGAAAAACTACTTAAACGTCGTAATGCAAAATCCCTGTTAAACGTGTAGAAAGAGTACATTTTCATGTATGGTTTACATATTTTGTTTTCTCTGTGTAGAAATTGTGCTCTAAATTGCTCTTCTGCGTTGGATATCATTCAGTGTCTACAAAACATTGGGCGTGCTCATTACACATCATCCAGAAGAAACTGTGAGTAAAAAACAGTACGCGTGAACGTCATCGTTTTGATTTTCAATGACAGTTCGACAGTTTTTTATCCATCCTAATCACATAATTGTACTTTACAATGGTTCATTACAATAAACAAACTGGATCCATCAATTTCTTGTCATTCTTTCCATTGTAACTTTCGGTAAGACTTTTGTAAAACCCAGCAAGCAGATCGTTCTAGCTGAAATAGCTGGTATAAGAAATGTTTTCAGGAAGCGTCATCTAATCTACCAGAGGAGCTTGCCCTACCACTCTTTTAAGGTTTTTGTTGTTTGACAAATAAATTTCTGCCTATATTTTGGTGTCTTTTTGTAACTTTTTGGGCAAAGGGATTTTGGTTCTGGCTGAAGTCATAAAGTCTACACACTTTGTGGTCACGTTGGCAATGATCTCTTCTTCTCTCTACGTGCCGCACAAATCTATATTTACGATTATGGAAGTTTATGTGAGATGCGCCTTTGACATTTTAGTGTCATTCAGCGTTGGGCTGTAAACGCGAGTTCTGGTCAGGCAAAAGGCCTGCAAAATGGTCACACACGCACACACACACACACACAACACGCCCAACGAAAGTGAAATTGTCATAAAAAGTGAAAGGCAACTGGGGACGCAGGCATGTCAAGGTAATTTGGACGCACTTTTTGCACTCGCCTTGTTTTATGAGTGAATTAAAATAGTGCGCCAGGGCCACGCCCACTCACACACTCGCACACACACACATACGTAATTACTTAGTTTATTATATTGTAAGTATCAGGCGAGTCCAAGAAGTGTACTTTGAAGAGGGGTGGGTGGGGTAGGGGAATAGGCACGCACCGCTCGGAGTGGACCTCCCCATTTGCTCCCCCCGTCCGTTTTATAGTTTGGCAAATCGTAAAAACTTTTACAGCATTTACATGCCATGTGGAAGGGCAGGGGGCCAGGACAGGGTTGTCGCCGCAAAAGTTTGTGCTCTCTATTTGTCTTTGCCGCACAGTGAACGAGAGAGAGGGAGAGAGGGAGAGGAAGCGACGCTTTTCAATTACCCCGGAACCAAGCTCAATCCTTTCCCCTGGCCACCTGCCTCTCCCCATGTTTGGGTCGCACTTAAGTCGTTTGACCAAAAAATCATTAACTATTTTAATTTCAGTTTGCAAATTCCATGCAATTTAAATGCCACCACAACCAATGGCTGGGGCGTGGCTCAGACTGAGAACTCTCTATCTCTCCCTCTCTCTCACTCTCTCTCTCTCTCTCCTTCTCTGTGCACTTTGACCAAATGCTAAGCAAATACAATTAAAGCGTCTAAGAAAAAACGCCAATCATTTAATATGCACAAAACCAAAGAACCCTTTCCAAACCCAAAACAAATCCAAATGAAACTCAGTGGTAAGCACTCTTAACCGAGTGTGTTGAGGTATTTGATATCTCAGCGAAGAGAATCAGATTTGTAGCTAAGTACATATATTCTTACAGGTGAGAGTTTTGCACAGTTATTGCAGAGCAAAAGCAGCACAAAAAGCACGCAAATGCAAAGGGAAAGCTTAAGTGCTTGTAATTTGACTCTCTTTTTGGTTGTTTTTGCAAGCAAAAAAAAAACTAGCATAAAATGCGCTTGCAGAGTTAATGCTGAGAGCGAAAGAAAGAGATATGATGAGAACATGATCGATTATGCGATCAACAATCAGCGATCAAGATCCTACACAGTCACTTAATCTTTGGTTGTGGTTTGACTCTTGTGTTTTGACATCATGCTACATATTGAAGTTTCGTTTTTACAAAAATCCCCTCACTATCATTTCTCGGTCAAAACTAAACATTTTCAACATTCTCTCCATTTGAACGTGTTGCAGTTTTGATACGCTTTACCCTTGCTTAGGTAAATCTTTGAAAGTGTAAAACTTATATCTCTCAAGAGATTACCTGGCGATGATGTTCAAGCAAAGCAAATATCTCGAAGTATTTGGAAAATTTCCTTCAATAAAATAAGACAGGTTCTGTTTGATAAGAGTTTCTTAGTAGAGAATTTTGACAACCGACTATTTAGAGGTATGCAACAAGTGTAAACGTAGCTTAAGGAATTAATAAGAAGCGATACATCAGAGAGGAATTATGTGGCCTGATCTTCCTAGAACCTCATCTCAAAGTGTTGATCTCTTCTCAGAAGTTCTAATCTAACCTGCTATAAAAATATTTGTTTAGATAATAATAATGGCTTAATTGGTGGCTCTCGAGCTAGGCAGCAGATAAGCAAAAGGAGAAGACGCAATTTGGCTTGGCCAGCAGTAGCCATAGAGCACTTAATCAGTGCACGTGAGCAGGCCGATCCACAGTGGTCCCAATCATTCAAGAAAAGAATGCATAACACGTAGCCTGAAAGCACGTATTACGTTTTTGGCCTTAACAAATAAAGTATCAGCTCTCAATCGTTTAAATAATTTTATGCGGTTGATAATAAACACACAAAACTATGAATCTCAGCTTTGAAAGCTCTTCGAAGCTTTTAACGGGACTTATATGCACATATGGCTTTTATGTTTTTTTGCCGGTAAAAATTTGGGCTGCTGTATGTTGTGTTTTGCTGTGCAAATAATAGTAAATAAAGAAAACTATCCAGCTCATAATTTTTTTTCTTGACAACGTAAGTTCATTTACTATTAAAATTAGGTTGCAGATTTGCAAATACATAAAAGACATGCGTTGTGACAGGAAATAGCGATACGTGCCTTGAGGTACGTTTGGGGCTCAAGACAACTTTTGTTGCCAGCTGATATTTCATAATTGATTACAATTTTACCTAATGGAACTATAAATATTACAAGAAATGGCAAACCGGGTTCGATATAAGCTGTCCGACTTGACAGATGAGCAGTTACTCAAGATATTTGACTCAGTTCCGTCGGATGAAGAAATGTTAAGCTCAAGTGACGATGAGGACGACGACATTGATATAGTGGAGGCGCTTAATACTGCATTATAGGATGCTGAGACTGTGTCATTTATTGAGAGTAATGTGGAAAATGGCCAAAACAATGCACAGAAAGCTGAGACTTCCCAGCAAATTGCAAAAAGGCCGTGATCACCATTACCAATCAGTGAAGATTCGGTGTGCGCAACTCCGCCAACTTCTGGTGGGTTCAATGGAGCTGGTAAGCCAAATTTAATTGCTATGTGTTATTTTAGTGAATAATTAGTTTTATTTATACAGGTATTGAACCAATAAGCAAGATTCAAGTAAGATTCGTGGCGGGAGAAATGTATGTTGCTGTTACAATGTAGCATTTCGAGGCGATTTTTCGCTGCCAGCAGAAATAAAGGAGCTCAAAACTCCACCAGAGCTCTTTTGCTATTTCTTTAATGCGGAAATCATGAATATGATCGTCGACGAAACCATGTGCGCAGCTTTAACGGATGATATTAACAATAAGTTCAAAATTAAAACTGATGAGATGCACCATTAAGCTGAAGAGCTACTGGGGACAAAATGCGTTCGGACCTATACAAACCTGCATGACCCGAAGCAGATTCGAGGCAATCAAGAAGTACTTCTCGCTACGTGATGAGCGCGAACGTATCAAAAAGGGTGAACCAGGCTGCGATCCTTTGTTCCGTACGCGAAAATTTGTAGACTGTCTCAACAAACGGTTTGACTCGGTGCCAAAGTATGCCCGCCTTTGTGTTGACGAGCAAATGTGCAGCACAAAAATGAAGCACCATTTGCGTCAGTACATGCCAAATAAGCCGCACAAGTGGGGCATCAAACTATTTGTATTGTGCGATTCATTTGGATACGCATACCGCTTTGAGATCTACAGCGGTGCCGGTGATTATGTGGTTTTACTTGGTCACCCAGATCTTGGTGTTTTTAGAGATTACCATACCAAGAAAAAAAAAAATAAAACAAATCTTCATTACTTGACAAATGTTTTTTTTACTCAAAGCCAAAGCGAGCCTTCAGGCACGCATTCCTTTCTTCTCACCTTACAGGTAAAACCAAAGATTCGACGTTATTTCTAAGTACATATTTGAGCTCAGAACATTCATTCACTTTAAAAAAATTATTTGAATACTTTTTTTTAGCTTTTGAGGGTTAAGAAATCGGCTTTCAATTACGGTAGACTTACAGGAGAACATGTTGTAAAATTTGTGTCAAGTCATCCTTAAAGGCTTTATCTCTCCTAAGGATCAATTCGGTCTATCAGTGGTCCCTTTGGTGAGGGTCGAGGTAGAATTATCTTAGGAATACGAAGTTAATAAGTAGGTATCTATGGCTATAGGAAAGCGATTCGGTTATAAAAACTCACCACAGAACTGAACCGAACCGAACCGTTTTTCTTTCTGGTTTTCGGTTCGGCTTAGCATTTCTGAAAGGAAGCCGGTTCGGTTTGCGGTTCGGTTCACCAGCTGGATAAAGCCCTGCCATTAACACCGTTTGTACAAAACTCATCAGATTTTTTCTGAGTGTGGAAGCTTTGCTGCTGGGGGGGTCGTTCCTTTGGTTAGCCAACCAGCAGATAAGTAAAGTGAAGTGATGTGTACTTGAACTCTGCGGGTCAGTGGATAAAATAATTAACCTGCCCAAGGAACCCAGTGAAGCTGTGGCCGTTCACGTGTGCCAACTTCCGGCAACAACAACAACAACAGGAAGAAGAAGAATCCGTTAACGAAAATGCAAATGAAACAGACGACGCTGCGCGAATTGATTAAAATTCGATTGTTTCTTTTATTTCCTTGGCCTGGCGTTGGGCTAAGAGGGTTGGCAAAGGGTTGTTGTTGTTGTCGTTGTTGTTGCTATTTATTGGCCGTGCCTGCCTTGGCATTTATTACACGCTGCCTGGGAGTTTTAATTATGCCGCTGCCTGCTCCTGCCCCGAAGCTTTGCCTAATCAGCGGCAGCATATCAACCTCCTGCCAGCACGGCCTAATCATGTTTCACCCCTTTGGGTTTCTTTTTTTTTACCTTTTGTTGTCGTCGTCGTCGTCGTCGTGCTCGTCTCGTTGTTGTCCTTGTCGTTGCCTTTCGATTTTTAATTTTTTAATTCGTTATCCTGGCGCCTGCTCTGCTCAGTTCCATTTTTTTTTTTTTTTTGCTCATGGCGTGTGTCGTCGTCAACGTCCTGTATCTAGGCTGAGGCAGCAGGCAAGGGTTAAGCATTAAACGCTAAATCAGATAATGTTAGACAATTGAGCAGCCACCGAGCTGACATTAAAACAAAAGTCGTCCTTCGTCCTCGTCGTCGTCGTCGTCGTCGCATGCAAATAGACCGCGACCCACCCTGAAGAAAAAGGGTTAACTTTTCATAAAACACATTGCATATATTGACTCAAGTCATGTACACCCACGCGGCAGAGGACTCCGCCAACTTCGATTACAACTCGGCGGTGGGTGGGGGGTAAAAAAACCGGAGAATTTCGTATTATCCGATTAAGAAAAAAGAAATTTTAATTTTAAATTATTACCATTGGCACGGTTCGAGGCGTGGCCTGGTACGCCCCCACCATTTTTGGTAGCAACAACACTGAAAGTTTTGGGGAAAAAGTTGAGACCCTTTCTGGCCACAGAGCCAACAGCTTGGAAAATGAGGGCTATCCTGTGTCGCCGGTTGTGAAACGCCTATCGAAGGGGTAAGGCTCAGTCTTAGAAATGACTGAATAGGTTCGACCCCGGAAGCTGTTAAGCTACAGTCTTCGCTGTTTCACTTCGCCCTCATCCTTCTTCTACAGCTCTTCTCAGTTCCTCTCTCTCCCTCTCTCTGTTCAGCTGTCAACTTTTGACAGGGTCACAGGCCTAGGAACTCATTCATGTCCTTTTTGCCGTTGCATTGTGACTGCTACCATTTTGCTTTGGCAATTTCTATTCATTGCAACTCATCAGTTCTGTGTTGGCTGCTTCATCTGCCGTTGCTGCCGCTGCTGCTTCTTCATATTGCACTTTTTCCCCGTTGCTGTCATCTTTCCACAGTTTGTTGTTGCTATTATTGCGGCTCATCATGCTTCGGCCCGGCCCCGGTCTTATACCCATTTCCATTTCCATTCTCATTCTCATTCTCTGGTCGTCTCCGGCTCTGGCATTGCTACGTTTTCTCGTTGCCTTTGCTGTTATTTATAATTTTCGTTTATTTGCATTCGCATCCAATTTGTTTGTTCGTATGTAGTTACCTGGCTGCCGTTTTTTTATATTTCACCTGAACATCCCATTCCCCACCGAGCAGCTCACCCATCTCACCCACCGCATTCTCTGCCAAATAGTCTAGTATTTGTATGCCCTTGAAGAGTGCAGGGTATCTTGGTTATGGGAGTCCGGATTGATATTAAAGACTCTCAGTTTGTTGAGGCGAGAAAATTAAGAAAGAGAAGCTGGGAGAAGAGATACATTTCGGAGAGACTTAGCCGAGATTTACACCAGGCCTGTCCAGCCATAGCCCCTGGGGACCGAAGACACTCGCCGATTGATACCGAATGCTTACCAAAGTTAATCATCACTTTGTGTTTGTGTCCTCTCAATTTGGATCAGGCCTGGCCAAACAGAGAGGACCGAAAAATAAGTCTGTCCCTCTCTGACGCTCAGTAATGATTGACTTCGGCAAGCATTCGATGTGAATTGGCGAGTGACTTCGGGCCTCAGGGGCTACCTTATGAAGTTTTCTTAGTATAATAAAAGTGAGTCACAAACGAAAGATATATAGGCCTATTCTCGTTTCCATATACGATCGATCGTAAGAGGTAAGATATCTGAAATCCAAGAAAGGATTGGAGAATTCAATTGATGCTGGCAGCTATGAAGACAGTTGAGTACAGATTATTCGAAATTAGAAGCTAAAAGACGAAAAGCACCATGGGTTTTTGATAAAAGGAAGAGCTTTCAATTTCCAAATTGAATACGGGAAAAGGTTTGATTGAATCTCAGCTGATTCTGTCTGAGAAACTTTCATGAAGTTTGATTCATCGTGTGAATCCCGACTAATTATACGAGCCCAAAAAACAAAACAACGATAAAGAAGAAGAAGAAAAGAAAATGAGAAAAGAGAAGACTAAAAAAGTCCGAAAACAACGATTTATGAAAAGAAATCTGAAAAGAAAAGAGAAGAAAGAGGAGGAAAAAGAGTAGAATATAGAAAGAAGATTGAAAAAATTGGAACTTACGGGAACAAGTAGCAGAAAACTAAGTAAAAGTACACAAAACTACAGACAAAAAGAAAATATAATAAAGGGGATGTACCAAAAATGGAAGAAAAAACTTTAAAAAAGAATATAAAGCGGAGAAGAAAGACGAAGAGGAGGTGAAAAGAAAAAATGTGTAAGAATAATGAACAAACTACTCCCCAGATAGGGGAACTATGTTGAAATAAGAGGAAGACGAAGAAGAGAATGAGTGAAAGTGGAGAAATAATCATAATAAAGATGATAAATACACAAAAATGTATAAGAAATGAAAAAAAAGATTTGCAATTTTAGATAGATGAAAAGATAGAGAAGAGAGAGAGCGGAGACATCAAAGAGAAGTGATTAAAGAAAATGAAGATTAGAGATTAAAAAAAGAAAGAAGAGAGAAGAAAAGAAAGAGGAGAGGAAGAAAACCAAAGTGGAAAAAGGGAGAAAAAGAAAGTAAAAAGAAAAAGAAAAAAGTAAACAACTGAACTAGAAAAATTTTGTTTTTTTTGATTTGAGCTCACGTGCTTGGCTTAGACACAAGCGGCAGCGTGATCGCACTCTCTCGTTCTATTGTATTTCATAAGCCGCGTTCTAACTTTTATGCGCTCTGTACTCTCTTACTATCGCTATTCCTTTTCTCGCTTGCATTTGGGCAGCGGCAGCAGTTTCGTCGTGTATTGGCTTGCCTTCCCACACGCATAATCAGTCGCTTATTTGAACTCGCAGCAAACGCATTGTTAAGTTGCAAATTGGAAGTTTCTGAAGACGGTCGGTCGGTCAGTCAAATTAGCTTACATTTGGTCCCAACTCCACACGCACACAACTTTTCGTTATCCCGACCAAGTATCAACTCCCGCTTACTTTCGCATTAAACTTCGCCTTAAAATTGATAGAAAATTTTTGTTTAATAAAAACATATGAACATTAGGCATATGACAAAATTTTAGAATCAAATTTACATGGTCCTAAAGACGGGGAACATTAAATGAAAATTATTTACGTTTTCAGAATCAAGTCAGTCTGAACTTTAATTTTTAACTTGTTTAATATTGAATGGATAAACAAAATGAAAAGAGAGAGAGAGGAAAGATAGAAGAAAACGAAAGTAGAAAGATTGCAGAAAAGAAAAAAGAGGGAGAAAAGAATATGTAGAAAGAGGGGAAGAAGAGATGGAAAGGAATTTGAATATAAATCGAAATCAAAACAGGAATAGGAAGATAAATAGTTGAAATCGCAACAGAAAGAGGAACAGAAAAGAAGAGAAGGGGAATAGGAATAGAAAAGAAGAAAGGAAGGGGATAGGAATGCGAAGGAATACGGAATAGGAATAGGAATACGAATAGAATAGGAATTGGAATAGGAATAGGAATAGGAATAGAAAATGGGGGAATTGATGGAGTAATTAGAAAGAAAGAACGAGTATGAAAAAGAGGAGAAGGAAGAGAAAAGGAATTGGAATACGAATATGAAGAGAAATATATACAGAGAGAGGATGAGGAAGAGAAAGAATAAGATGAATCGAAAAAGAAATATGAATATGTGGCAAGGCCACAGGAAGAAGAGAGAAACAAAGAATACTAGGAAGCTGTATAACAAGAATAAAATTTAAGAAAAATTGAGTTTAGCTTAACAAGCCGATTGAAAAGAATAACTAGGGAAATTCGGAAAATGGAAGAAAAGACTTCAAATAGCAGAGAATACTGTAGCGAACCTAGGCTCCGACGGCGAACCAGTCCCAACGATCGCAGGCGATTCCACTGCTAAGGAAGATGTCACGAGTTTTTACGCTGGCGAACAGTTAGCCGCGCTAGAGCGGAGCGGAGCAGAGCTAGAGGCGCACAGAATTATTCGAGCGGAACTCTCGCTCCGCTAAGCTGTTGGTGTGCGCGCTCTCTATGTGCTCTTTGTGTGCTACGCTCCGCTTCGCTTTCTGTTTGCGGGGGAGCCTTACTTCCATTTTGTACTTAATTTACATCTCTAATTATCACTCTGATAATTCTCTTTTCACTGCGTGGCATGTGCGACTAATTGGATGTTTTAATAAACTCTGGATTTATAACACATGGCCACATTGCACTCTCATTTGCTCAGCTTGCCTGGCGAACGGCGGGATCATATTTCCCCCTTTATCTAATAAAAATAATAGCCGCCTGACCAATCTCACCAAAGGCTAACTGGATTGACCCAATCTCGTTACAATAGATTAGTTAATGGATTGGTTGTAGGACAAAAGAGTTATTAACTAGATTGGTAAGAGAATAATGACCGAAATAAACTTTAGACAAAAAGAAAGTTAAACGAAAGGAAGACCAAACAGTGGTTGGCTAAGAAGCAGAAAGAAAAAGTCAAGCAGATATTGAAGCAGAGCCAAGCTAAGGAAGAAAGAGTATACAAATTCTGGCGGAAGAATTCTAAAGAATTTACAAAAGAAAGAAAAACTTATAG
Organism: Lordiphosa collinella; assembly: GCA_018904265.1. Taxonomy (NCBI): domain Eukaryota; kingdom Metazoa; phylum Arthropoda; class Insecta; order Diptera; family Drosophilidae; genus Lordiphosa; species Lordiphosa collinella. Next base: position 179,881 of record JAEIFV010000417.1, on the reverse strand, counting down.
AAGGAAAAAAGCGCCCAAACACTAAGCCAAACTTGTTAGGAAGACAGCATTTTGAAGGTTTTAAAAAAGTTAGCGAAATTCAATGCTCTTTCAACGATATATGATGAGTTGGTACAACATCTTCGAGGTTTGCAGGGGTGTCCTAGGCCCATGCCCCAACTCTTCTTTGCGGTTGTTGTTGTTTGACAAAAGAGTTTTGATGGTTAGTGTGTGGCACCGTCGTGGTGAAACTTATTTAAAACTGTCAGTAGTTCTATGCCCCTCGCTCTCCCTCCCTCCACTATTGCATTCTCTCTCTGCCTTTAACCATTTTACACCATTATCAACGTCATCGTCGTCGTCGTCGTCGTTTTGCATGTTGTTGGCATCTTCTGACCGGCTCCAACTGTGGCGCTCGTCCACGGTTGCCATTGTCTGGCCATAGAGCTACAGCTCACCTTTTGTTCGCTCTCGCTCTCTTTCTGTCGGAGCTGTCAGGGCATATTATTGGTGTGCGGAAAATGTTTGCGTAATTGGAATGTTGACATTCGTATTTTTCGTTCACCTGTGGACAGGCTAACGGCTCCTACCTCCCCTACCGACTGCATCGAAATGTCAGCTAAGTGAGACATCAACTTCCTCCTTCGGGCACTTCGCGACGGTTTGTTGACTTGCACCATCCCCAAAGAGGGCTTCGACAACTTGTCAAATTACCTTAAGCAGTCCCCTTCCCCCCATCCCGCCGCCTTGTCAATATTTAAAATTGAAAAATACGCCACCCGCCTCCAGGTATTTCATATCATTTCAATATCATTGATGTGAAAATGTTGCCTGGAAAGACAAAACGCCAGTCAATGAAAGCCGAGCAGGAGCAATGTTGACGACAATCGCAAGACACCCCCGGACGCGCAGACAAGTCACCCGAAAGTCACCGGGGGTTACCATTACCGACAACCATCCATCCATCCGTCCGTCCGTCTATCTGTCGCATGTATATTTCATATATGAGCTGGGTGGGGGAGGGGGGGCAGGGGGAGACGCGTCTTGCCATTTCTCAATGTACTCGAAAACGATTTATTAAAAAATATCTTTGGCACGGCAGCGGCACGAAGCAAAACAACAAGCAAGCTTATTAAAAATTTATTACCGAGCTTAAAAAATGTTACCCCAGTCGTTGTCCCGGCCCGTCGGGCATTCACCGTCGCGCACCGACGACAAATATGCCCTGGGCTCAGATATTGAAAGGTATTTTCGCTGATTTGTTTGAGTTGGAAATTTAATTTATAACTGTAAATGGTTTTTAGCGCACCCAGGGCAGGGGTGGGGGGGGGGAGGAGGGAGTTAAGGGTGACGGGGATGTATGAAAGTGTGACACTTAACTCATTGAGAGTGGGAGGTGGTGGCTTTGCATAAGCCTTGATATCAAAGAGCAACAGAGCTTTCACTGGCTCTATATTCATTCAGATTCAATGTAAACCCACAAAGAACAGGAACATATCCAATAAGAAACATCTACTTTTGTAGTTTATTTGATATTTTAATATACTTTTGACATTGTTCAGCTCCTTTGGATGAAAATTTAAGATCAATTTGATACTAAGAGCATTTTGTTTAATCTTTTAAAAGGGTTTTAATTAGTACATAGTCCAAATGGATGTTAATATCATCGTATGGACCAAAGCGAGGGCTGTTTTTTATATATTCGGCATAACAAGCTTTAAAAAGCTGTGAAACCATTTGGCTTAATCCAAAGACAAAGCTTTTTTTAACAAAGAAAACAAATGTTGACCTTTCTCCCCCTCCCACCCGCTGGTCATCATCATCATCATTAGTAATGAGCGTAACCCAGCCCACCACCACCGCCACCACCAACAAAATCCAACTACATCTCCATCTCTCTGCTCCTGCTCAATGACAAATGATCAAATGTCACACATGGAATTTAAAGTAGCTGCAGCTGTGCTTTTGGGTCAGGTATAGAGGCTTATTAGTCCAAGGGTGGACGATGGCTTCACTATATTTTGATAACCGAAACTCATCAGTCGCCTTGTCATCATTCCTATGATGGAGGGAAGGGCTTACTACAGAGACTCACATGGCTTAAGTCCAAAGCATTTTTCAATATTTGACAACCGAGGCTTGTGGAGCATGTGAAAAATGGGCAGTTTGACAGCTTGACACTGGGCCAACCCACCCACCACCCATCCACTCGCATTCACTCGCATCCTTCTCCACATACTTGAGCCTGTATTTGCTTTTGCTTGGGGAATAATTTAATTTAAATGTCTCTGTTTCGGCTGATTGGCTTATTTTGACAGTGCGTTGTCCGCTTTGACAGCTCGGCAATTTGTCAAGGTGGCTAACTAATTAGTTGATGATGATTTAAGAGATAACTGTGAGAGGCTCAGGGCTACTTTTTTGCAGCATCAGCAGCAGCAGCAGCAGCACCAGCAGCAGCATCACAGCGGCAGCACCTTATATCAACTCATTAATTTCTATTTCTGTTGTGCAACGAGTTCGCCATCCCCCTTTCGCCCTTACCCCGAGGACCTGCTTGAGTTCTAGTCTACACTTGGAAAAAGAAAAAAGAGTACATTTGGCTTCTTGGGTGTTCTAAAATCCACAATTAAGCATTCTTAAATACGCTACATTGTTTAGTAAGTCTTAAGGGGTTTCATTCAAAACGTTTTTACCCTTTTAAAAAATTTTATTGAAAACAAAGAATGTCAATAAATAAAAAAATTGCCAACGAGGGCTGTTAAAGATCAAAGTTGGTGGTGAAAAAGGTGTCGTACAGATGGTCGGGAATAAAAAACGGGGTTATAATCATAAGATGTAATTCTCGGGTGAACCTCAAACTTAATTTTGTGATTTTTTTGACAAAATGCGGCCATTCAAAAAATTTTTTGTAGTTTAGTGTAAAAAATAGTAAAATTTTTAAAATAGTCGAGGTCACGAGAATGGTGAAATTGTCGAACTTTGTTTCATGAAAACGGTTCAGTTGAACGGAGATACACCCAGCGAAAACGTTATTTAATTCAGTTGCTTGGGAACTTGTCCATACTTAAATTAAGTCGAAAGCATATTTTTGCTAGAAACTGGACTTAAATATAATGAAGCAAACTTATTATTCGAAACTTTCCATAAAATTAAGTCAAAGCATCTAGAAACTGGACTTACACGGTGAAGCAAACTTTATGAAGCTTTCGAAAAAGCATTCGTTTGTAGGAGAGAAGTGTAGTGGGGTCGCTTGCCCCTCTACACCTATTTCTTAAAAGCAAAAGTTTACTCTATGGGCAAAAAGTAGTCGGAATTTGTTTATAAATCAAAAAATCTTTATATATTCTTCCAAATCAATTTCATCGCCTTCAAAGTAATCCCCTCCCGATGCAATGCACTTATGCCAACGTTTTTTCCAGTCCTCGATGCATACCAAAAAGTCACTTTCAGGTATGGCCTTCAGAGCGCGTGCCGATTCACGTTTAATCTCTTCAATCGACTCGAAACGGTGTCCTCGGAGTGGTCTTTTGGGTTTGGAGAATAGCCAGAAGTCACACGGAGCTAAATCAGGCGAATACGGTGGTTGCGGAACGACGATGGTGTTGTTTTTGGCCAAATGCTCGCGAATAACGTGCGCAGTGTGAGATGGCGCATTATCGTGGTGCAAAAGCCAAGAGTTGTCGGCCCATAAATCTGGCCTCTTTTTGCGAATAGCTTCACGCAAACGACGCATAACACTTAAATAATATTCCTTGTTGACAGTTTGGCCCGGCGGAAGGAACTCATAATGCACGACACCACGATAATCGAAGAAAACAGTCAGCATGACCTTGATTTTTGAGCGACTTTGGCGTGATTTTTTCGGTCTTGGCTCGGCCTTCTTTAAGGGGGTCTTCTCATTGAGCAACTTTTTTTTTCGACTTTTTTTTTTTGCATTTATTTATAGCTTGGATATTCAAAAATATCCCCCCAAAAGGATTTTCGAAAACTCGAATTAGTTTAGGAGATATAGTCCTTTTAGTGACCCAATGTGACCTAAATTCCCAAGCAACTGCAAACTTAAAGCGCGTTTATCTCGAAACCACGTTTTTCGAACTGGCGGCCATGATATCTCCAGTTCAACTGAACCGATTTTCATGAAACAAAGTGGAATCGACGCAGAATTGTCACCATTCTCGGGTGAACCTCGACCATAATTTTAAAAAATTTTTTTACTATTTTTTTTTTACACTAAACTACAAAAAAAAGCCCGAAATTGAAATTTTTTTTTGAATGGCCGCCATTTTGTCAAAAAAATCACAAAATTAAGTTTGAGGTTCACCCGAGAATTACATCTATACTGATTATAACCCCGTTTTTTTTTTACATTTCGGACGCTCCGGAGACCCGGAATCGTGGCCGCCGTGACGACACCTTTTTTTTCACCACCAACTTTGAAGTCTCATTACTTTTTGAACAGCCCTCGTATCGAGGCAAAAAAAAATTTTTTATTTACTTTGAACCTTTTGTAATACAATAAATAAAAAAAGTTTTCAATTATTGGTTGCGTTTTCAAATAAGAATTTTTTTAAAAAGGGTCCAAAAAACGGGTTTTGAATGAGAAGACCCCCTTAAACCATTTGTATCAGTCAAATGTTGTTGATTTTGGCAGAGCTTGGTCGCCGTAAGCCTTCTGCAACATTCTCAACGTTTCAGCAGCGGTAATTCCATTCAGAAAGCAAAATTTAATCGCACTTCTTTGTTGAATAATTTCAGACATTTCAAAAATCGCCGAAACCACTTTTTGCGTGTCACAAAACCAAGCGTAACTCAAACAATAATGAATATTTTGACATGAAATTTGACATGTAAATCAGTGACAGTGCTGCCAACTAAAAAAAAATATTCGGGCGAAAATATTAGCCCGCGTGACTTAAATCGACAAATTCGGATTACTTTTTGCCTACAGTAGTATAAAAAACTTCATGAAGGACTTGCATGAAGAAGCAGACTTCAAGAAGATTTTGAAAAAGCTTTCACGGGTAGGAAAGAGATATAGTGGTGTCGTATGGTCCTCTTCAATGGCGCCCGAGCAGTGACGTACTACTTCTGCCATAGGATTGCCACGGCAGAGGTCAGTCCGTCAACATCGTGGTCTCAGAGTGCTGGCTCGCTCCCCCCAAACGACGCTGCGTCATCATCGAGGAATCATCGCGTGGAACCGCCCGCGCAGCTACCCCAGGGCAAGAGGCGCTACCCCTCCGAGCGACCAATTGCAAGCATCAGCAACCCCGAGGAAGGACGGACGTGGCCCAGCACCTCAAAGCGGGAAAGGCAGTCGCCACCTGGACGCGCATCACCGGCAACAACCAGACCCTCAAGTTTTTCTGTATTTAACGTACGATTAACACCCATTTTACTTGATTCAGTAATCTTCTTTCTGTAAGAACAAAAAGTTATATTAGTATTCAAAACAAGAATTCAGTACTTGAATCAAGTATTTTCGTACTCATTTTTTCCTGAGTGTACACACCCACTCACACATATCTGAAATTATACTTTGTCCTTTCTATAACAATAATTATTATTTTGCTTCAAGCATCACAGCCAGAGCAGGGAGAAGGGTGCAAGGAGCAAAGGAGGAGGAGGAAAGGCAGCCAACATAACAATCAGCATGTCTAGAGAGGGGCAAGAGGGCTGGGTACAGTCAGCAAACACTTAAAAATGCTAAATAAAACATATTCCACTTACAGAAAAAGAGCGAGAGAGAGAGAGAGAGAGAGAGGCAAGAGAGCGGGATAGAGGGTAGGTGCCAGCTCACAGGTGCCGCTTGTTAAGAAACATTTCGCTGCAGGAGCAGGGGGTTTTGGGTTATTTGCAATTCATATACAGTAGACATCACACACACACACACACATGCAGCAGCAGAGCTAGAAAAAATATATAATAATTTGCAAAAGTAGCGTTGTGTGACAATTGCTGAGCCTGCCAGCGCCCCAGTCCCATCCAACTAGTCCTTCTCTTCTTTTGCTGCTGCTTCTACTGCCGCTTGCTGTTGTTGTTGTTGTTGTTGCTATTTGAATTTTGAGGACATTGTGATGAGGCTTTAGTTTGCAAATCTCTTGCACACTTACACTCACACACACACACACATGGCCAAAGATGTGGCCCTCTCAACAACAACAACAACAACACAACACGTAAACAAACGTCAACAAGCAAAAGCAACGACGACGATGGCAACGTTGCTACTTCAACGCTTGATATCACGTACCCATGGCCAGATAAACCCTTTGCCACCTAACCAGCATCCCATTCCCCACATCTCCCCCCACCCTCTCGCTCAGGTAAGCTGCTGCTGCTTGCATTTTGTGTTGCATACTTTTCAGCGCCAACACAAAAAGCACTGAAAATTCACAACACCAAACAAAACATTTAGTTAAACAATGTCAGCTGAGTTATGTATATAAATGTATGCTTATTTATTAAAAGAATTGAATTGCTAAGGAATTATAGTGCAAGTATTGGGAATATATTGCAAACTGACCAAAGTTACACTAATTTATGAGCAAAGAACAAAGAGAGCAGGTGCTTTATGTTGAGAAATTCTTTAATGATTCATTATTCATTGTTCAATTCGTCGTTTGATGTCTCAGGATAGTGGCATAACATGTCGATTGAAGCGGTAAGAGTGAGTTTTGCCGAGAACGCCACCTGCGTCGTAAAGTCAATGCGAATGCGAACCAATTGATATCAATAAAGGTTGGTATGAAAGTCCAGACAAAAAAAGTTTGTACTACAAAAACTCCCAGTACTTGTGATGTCAACTAAAAGTCACACAGATCCTCCAATTTGACCCCTCCGAATCTCGTTTTGTGGGGTTAAAGACGCCTGAGAGCATTGAAATTCTCAAGGCTTGAAGTTTTGAAAAAGTGTTGGAACTGATTGTTTGGATTGATATTGATTTTTAAAACTAGTTCATATAAGTTGTAAATTATGTAAATCAATGCAAATCTGTTGATTTATTGTACATTGATATAAGACTTTTGCATTCTTTCGGCTTTTCCTGAAGAAACACATAAGCACGCAGTAGTTTCCAAAACAATTAACCTTCGTTTGTAGTTCCCAAATGCTTATTCCGCTCAATGTCAGCAAGAAAAAGGAAATGCAAAAAGAGTGGGAATGTAAAGCCTGCTGGTGATAGGACAGGGACGCCCATGGTGTCTGTGTAATGGTTAAAAAATTTCTGTAAACTTGAATTGATGTCAATCAGTTAGAAAACTTAGGCCAGGCCTGGCCTTCTAATCAACCGAGCTGTTTTTAAAAAAGAATTTAAGCACAGACTATGACTGCCTTCACACTCGAAAACTTCCGTTTCCATCTCTAATCCACATCAAAGCATTCAAACCATTTTTTTCCAAACATATTCTGTTGTTTCCATTTTCCTCAAAGATGAGGTATACTTCAAAACCGTTCTGACCCCAACCGATGGACAATATATTTTTAACTCAAGTTGCCTAAGTGACAATCTTCAACCAGATAATCCTTAAACCATGATACGCAGGAGCCTTTTCGTATGTGCAAGAATTTATCGAACCACGCATTCTATTTTTTCATTTTTGACTGATTTCAATAAAAGTTATGACAGCTCAATATGCGGGACTATACCATTGAATCATCAAACCCGTAAACCCTTAAATTTTGAAAAATGAGGGTTATACTTCAACTGCTTGCAGAAGAAGAATTTTTTTTGGGAAAGGATAAGCAATGGTCAGCTCATGCTTGATAGGAATATCGACTGAGGTTCACAGACTACTTTAAGTACCAGGAGAAGAACAACAAACATACAAACCGATATTGCCATAACAAGAGGTCCAAAAATAACAAGAAAGAAAGTCGGTTAAGTCCGACTATAACATACTCTGTACCTGTGAACTGCTGCCCAACACCGTTGCGACCGGTGCTGCCCATAATTGTTTTCTTTTCATTATAACTCGACAACCGTTCATCCGATCTCTACCATTCCTTTGGCGGATCGATTATTAATCCTAATTACTAAATGTGTCCAGAAGGAACGAACCTTCTATCTATAAAACTCTGGCAGATATGACGTTTTTTCCAATTTGCGGGGGCGGGAGGGGGCGTGGCAAAAATTGAAAATAAACTTGATCTGCCTGCAAGTATAAGAAACACAAGTCCCATACATGTCAAACCTCTATCTCTTACCATCTCTGAGATCTGTGCGTTCATACGGACAGACAGACGGACAGACGGCGAATATTTTGCACAACTTATTATACTCTATGTACCTTTGGTACAGAGTATACAAAAGAAATAGCAAAAAAAAAAAACTTTTTAAGATTTAATGTTCTGCAGTTTTTACTGGCTCGAGGTCTTGTTTTGCTATTGGCATAACTTTAAACAGAGGCACACACCACAACAAAGGAGGCTTCAGGTTTGATCGGACGCGTTTCATGAGGGACCAAATCCTCACTCCTCAGCGATCTTGAGCCTGCAAAGAGCAGCCTCTCCATGCCAGCGACGGCAAAACTGTTCCCTTTTGTGAATGTTAGCAGGCTCAAGGTCGAGGTTTGATTATAGTTCAATAATTAACCAGAAAATTCAACAGATAATACATATGAACATTAACAGTAGCTATGGACAGTAGTTATGTACTGACGAAGGCCTTGCCACTACACTTTCACTTCCCACTACACTTAATACTTCATTTTGAATTCTGAACGCCCGAATAAAGTCCTAATATTCAGATATCGGCTTGAAATTGAGCTCAGACTAAGACTGCCTGCAAATCATTCAAATTGTTTCCCAAAAAAATTCAGCTATTTCCATTTTCCTCAAAGATGAGGCATGGAAGAAAAAGTGGCATCTCAAAAGTGGAAAAGTGCCAACCATATCAAATTCGTTCTGACGCCTACCTATAGATAATATATTTTCAACTCAAGTTGCCTAAGAGGCTAACTTCAACCATATAGTTCTTAAACCATGATACAATAACTTCAAGGTACCGCTACAGAAGGAGCCTTTTGGCATGCGCAAGAATTTATCGAACCCCACGGCTGAAACACACACAATAACCAAAGCTACACAGTTGTCGTTTATATTTTTGACAGCTCCTGATAAAAGTTATGTCAGTTCAATATGCCGTACTATACCTTGGAGTCATTAAACCAAAGCCCTTAAGCTGTGAGGCTATCAGAATTTTTGGTCTCTTTGTGTCCAACGATGTGTTCAGGAGGCTGCTGATAGCGCTATGCATTTAACTCCACTATTGTGCGTCTGATCTGAATCAAACTTGGTGGATGGATACACAGCCAACAATCAAAGGTTCAACTAATTACGTACTAAATTTTGGGAGTTATGGTTTATACAATTTAACTGCTTGCAGATATAAGGCATCTGCATGGAGCAATGGTAACTCTATATCTTACCATCTCAGAGATCAGTGCGATATGCCCTTAAGAAGAATTTATATACTTTTTACAAACACAAAACGCGAGTAAATTTTAACCATTGACCGAAATTTTAATTAACACTTAACAACAAAATTTTGTTTCTCCACCTTGGATTGAACTAATAACGGGCTCTATAATAATACCCTGCCAAACGCGCCATTTCAATAACTGACATTTCTTCCTTTTTCTCTTCATTGGTGTTGATTGTTGCATCCGAATTGGTTGAATTCGATGGGGAAGATTCCGAATCGGTGGCAGCGACCTGCGGAATTATTCCAGCTTCCAGTAATCAGTAGCGCATCTTCAGTTTGTTGTTCCCGTCTTCAGTATCGTCTGTTTGTGTATTGATTGTAGACTGAGAAATTTCGGAGTATTGTGTGTCTTGTGTAATCTGCGATATTTCGCTTTCTTCAGAAGAATATTGTGTGCTTTGGGACATGTCCGAATCGGTTGTGTAGATTGAGTCTTGAGTTTCCTCGTCTTCTGGTGGTGTAAAAACCGACATTTCTAAATGAAGAATGGTTTAAGATGGGAATCAGTTAAGACTTGGCTATTTCAACTTACCAGAGTTATATATTTTTGATTGTAGTTTATTCTTGTTTGTGTTCTTGTTCTTATTTACAGATTCGTATGATGTGTCTTGCTTAAGCAATAGTAGAGAAGTGAAATAAAATTCTATTGTGGGTTTTAGACATTGAAGTTGTTCTCTTTTTTCAAATACCTACTGAGTTTATAAGAGACTCGAAACTGAAAATTAATTTTTGCTTAAAACGGACTTGAAGTACAACGGAGTAAGACAATAATGTTTCATCTTAAAGACTTTTCCGGGCAGTTTCCACCAATTCAGAATAGAAGTTGTAGCTTCCAACCTGTTAAATTGATAGATCAGATGTTGGCTAACTTCTGGCAGAGCACGCGTTGGCTTCGGCTTTTTTCTCTGGTCGGCTGGGGCGGGCTTTTAGGAAAGATTACCACAGTTAGGAGCTGGTATGCTTATGTCATAATTTCATAGATATTCGCGTGCTATATAAGAAACAGAAAGAGGATATAAGGAAGCAGGGTAAAGGTAAAGGTATAGGGACAGGGCAGAAATAAAAAGGCAAGATGAATCCACAGGCTTGGTGGGTTATGTCTTCACAAAGCAGTGAGCATTCGTCCCAAAAGATGATCTTATACGCTTCTAAAGCTTCTGCACAGAAGGAAAAAAGGATATTAAAAAATATCCATGTGAAAATGTCACCATTTGGAATGGATATGCAGTGTTTTAAAAACTGCAATAAGTTTCATTTCCTCTGCTTTTGACAAAAAGCCAAGAGCGCCAGAAGTTGACGGTTAACGTTTCCTTGTCATTTTGCTTTTCGCTGCTTGCGATCAGCAGAGCAAGTCGGAGCTGCTGCTTTAGGTCACCGGCGCCAGTTGGAGCAGCAGCAAGCGCTCTGATGTGTCATTTAACTGTTTAACAACCTTAATAAATGTAAAAATTTCGACCACAAGTTTATGTTGTTCTCAATTACCTGCTATACATGCTCACCCTTCACTCTATTCTTAAGCATTTCTTTGGTTATTTTTCTGTCATATTTTTTTTTTATAATAATAATAATAATTTTTCGCTTGCTTTACATGTGCACCACACATACACTTATTGCACCGTAGTGTGGAGTGGTTGGTGGAAAGGGTAAGAGGAGGAGGAGCAGGAGGAGCTGCAGCAGGGGCATCATCAAGCAATGTTGTGCAGGTGTCACGCCCAGCTTCAGCGCCAGACCAGGCCCAGTATGGGACTGTCAAGTGCGCTTATGGCTGTCATGACGCCCATAACATTGTCATCAACATTAGTTTTCGCTGTGTGTGTTGTTGTTGTTGTTGTTGCTGTTGACATCGTCACAGAAATTGGTGCAAAATGCTTCAGGTTTTATGTCTGTAAGTGTGTGTGTGGGTGTGTGTTTTTCTGCTGGGCAAGTGAAGCGCATTCTTGGCATACTATTTATTGGTAGCAGGCAAAAGTAGGCTACACTCACTCACACACAGACAGACATAATTAAGCGTTGACTATTTGTAATTTTTAATAAGACATGCAGCATCCCCCTCCTCCCTCTCTCTCTCTCTCTCTCTGTTCCCCCCTCCCCCTCCACCACTCACACTAAGACAAAGCAGCGCCCTTCTACAAGCAAAACAATATAAAATAAGCATGAATAATTAGAATATGTTAAGTGTTTAGGTGCAGAGGCTGGCAGGGGGTAGGGGTGGAAGGGGAGGGGATGGGTGCTAAGCTTGCACCGCATATTGTATATTTATATACAGTCAGTCAGTCAGTCAAGTTGGGCGCATCATCACAAAAGCCACGCCCCCCCACAACGAGCTGAACAGAGAAACGAGAAACGAGCAGAGCCATAGAAGAGGGACTCGAGTGGTGCCCAACCTGACTTTTTGTCATTCAAATGAAAACTGTACATACATCGTTGTCGTCGTCATCGTCATCATCAACACATGCACTCACCCACTCACACACACACACACACGCACACGTTTGCACCTGCTCTGATTGCTTTGTTCAGCATTTTTCTAGCAATTTTTTCGCTGTTGTCGTCGTCTTCTTCTGTTTCTGCTTCTGCTTCTGTTGCCGTTTCCTTGCATACACTTAGGCGCGACTTTTTCGCATAGAAAAATTTACAATGCAATTGAGTATGCAAATATTGCCTACTTGTCAATGCTGTTGTCTCTCTCGCACACACACATGCATATGCATTTCCTTGGCTGCATTTACTGTTGGGGTGTGCGTGTGTGTTTTTGTTGTTATTGTTCATCATCTCAGTGTCTTTTGTGTTTTTGTTGCAATTTCACAAATTAAAACAACAATATGGCTAAAATTTTGAACTAAATATGCCCCAGCACAACTGTACTTTTGCTTAGGGGTAGACAATGGCACGGCTTAACGAAACTTATAAGTGATCAATTTTAATTTCAATGTTTATCTTCAAAATGATTCTCTTATAAATGATTGATCCAATCAAAGTCACGGTCGCCAACTTTTATTTCAGCAATAAACAAGTGAACAAGTAGGTTAAACCCAACTGTACATGCTGGTGGCTCCACACAAGCTGTCTGAAGTACTACCCAAAGCAAAAATGATATGAGCACAATTAAACTCAATCTAGCCAACGAACAACAAAATATAAGTAACAGCTTAGACTTGCACTTAGACTCCTCATATTCAGTGCAAAAGTACTCATTATACTCAGTAGTTCTCTAATCACAATCTAAGAAAATCTGTTATTACATTGTCTTTAGCACAGTTTTTGGCCCAATGTTTTCAGTTGTCTGACTTTCTGACATATCAGTCAATAGCCCAAACCGCTTCACATATCTCAGATTTCACTGAGAACTTTCTTAAGGAATGACAGGAATTTTTAAAATATTCTATCCCCAAGCTTGGGAAAATGCCCGAAACACACAAAAACAAAGACAAAATCAAACACAAAAACAAACACAAAAACAAACACTAAAACAATGGACTACTTGGTCAGGTGTAAGTTGAGCTTTCAGGATGACCCAAAAGATGTTCTACAATTTTGCTAATGCTAAAAGAAGATCCTCTCAGTTTCCGCCCTCCCTTTCGTTAGATAATATAACACCAGATAACAGCTTTGATATTTCCAATCTATTTGCATCATTTTTTCAACGATGCTACTCCGCAAAGTCTAATAATTTTGTCTCTAAATATTCTTATCCAGTGACTAGCTCCAACAACATTGTATGCCCGATAGTAGAAACCGATGTCGTGTTATCCAGCTTGCTTTCAATCAAGTCATCTTTCAGTCCTGGTCTTGACAAAGTTCCCAACTGTGTGTTGGAATATTGTGCCGGTAAACTATTCAACTTATCTCTTCAACTTGAAGATTTCCCTAGTCTTTCGAAGGAATCTAATGTTATTCCAATTCATAAAAAAGTACCAAAGTCAATAGTCTCGAACTACAGGTGTGTTTCGAAACTATCGGACATTCCTAAGATCTTTGAAAAGATCATGACCTGCCAATTACAGCATTATTGTCGCTCGTTAATATCCAAATGTTAACATGGTTTCATGAAGAAGCGCTCTATATCTACGAATTTACTTGAGTTTACTAACCTTGTTAACAAAGGATTTGTCAATAAGCAGCAGATCGACGTAGTTTATACTGATTTCAGCAATTCTTTTGACTCAGTCTACCATGTGCTTTTAGTACATAAATTGGGTTTGCTCGGCTTCCCCAAAAATCCTTCTCAACTGGATCAAGGCGTATTTAAGCAATCGTTTTCAAAGCGTTCGTTTCTATCCAGGTCCATTAGGGTTCTATCGGGGGTTCCCCAAGGTAGTCATTTGGGGGCCCTTACAATTTAACCTTTTTATAAACGATATCCCGCAAGTTTTATCTTATTCGCTTGCATTGATGTATGCCGAAGACCTCAAACTTTGCTTTTCGTATAATTACCCTGCGTCTCCCCTCCTGCTTCAATCCGATTAAAACTCTCTTCACGCCTGGTGCTCGGTTAATAGCCTTCCACTTAATCTCAGCAGGTGTAAGTGTATGACTTTTAGTCGAAATCAACCTTACGGGTTTGAGTATACGATTGTTACCATCCCACAGGAACGCATCTATAAAGTAGATGATTTGGGTATTCAATTTAATCCCAAGTTATGTTTTAATAGTCATATAGCGATCATTGCAAGACAAGGCAAGGGGACTTCTCGGTTTTGTTAAAAAATGGTCCAAGGAATTTAACGATACCTACGTGACCAAGCAACTATATGTCTCCCTTGTGAGACCAATTCTTAAATATGGGTCGTGTGTCTGGTCTCCGTACTATCAAAAATATCAAGATCAACTAAAATCGGTTTAAATTAATTGCTTTAATTGGGATCCTACCATCCATCTTCCTCCTTATGAGGATAGATTACGCCTTATCGACCTGCCTTCTCTTAAGAACCGCCGTTATCATCGAGTACTTAGACCCGAATATTTAGATTCGAGTACTAAGTACCGAATACTTAGTCTCTAATACTTAGTATCGAATACTTAGAATCAACTTCGGAGTATCGAGTACTTGGTATCGAATAATAAGTATCGAGTACTTAGCATTGAGTACTAAGTATCGAATATTTAGAATCGACTTCGGAGTATCGAGAACTTGGTATCGAATAATAAGTATCGAGTATATAGTATCGAATACTTAGAATCGAGTACTGAGTATCAAAAACAGAGTATCGAGTACTTAATATCGAGTACTTAGAATCGATATTTAAGCGGTACGGCTCCGAGCTCTTAAGTCTGAGACTTACCTTTAACTAAATCTAACCCAACTAAACCTTTTCTCTTGTGGAAAAAGTTCGATTTCATGGTTTAGTTTATGTGTGCTCATAAATTCATTGGTTCTATTTTTGTTTCAAAAAGCCTATTTGGTACTTGGTGCAATTTAATTTGTTTGTTTCATAATTCTGTTTTAGTTAGGAATGAAGTACATTCTTTAGGTATCGGTTCAGGGTATGATTTCAATGATTCGGTTACTGTTTCTAGCTGCCTTTAAGTTTTTATACATTTGCTATTTCCCCATATCTCATTTCCGTACCCCAACTCACTTTTGGGGGGTATCCATTTCTGAGCTCATCAAATCGAGCGATTGACAAATTGCTTGTCTACGTGTGTGTTCCACTCTGGTAATGGGTTTGATTCCCATTCGGTTGATTCGTGAATGGACTGACAACTCTATGAGCGGACAGGGTAGTTGGTCGCGATGGTCGTTTTGCTGTGTTTGCTTGATGGACCAAAGCATTTTGATTGAATTCAATTACATTGCCAAAACCCCCTTCGGTTATTCCCCTTTCTTGTGCCTTTTTTATGGTTGTTCACGGGTTTTTAGTTGGTTTTAGTGATTTGCAATAATTTTTTTTGGTGCTGCTGCCTCTGGGGCTGGGTTTCGGTTTCATATGTGAAATATGCCGTTGTCATGGTTGGTTGGGGACGCGGACCCCTCAAGTCGAAAGGGTTTTCTTTGCTTTTCTCTTTTTGTGGGGTTGTAGTTGCTGTTGCCGTTGTTGGCCAGCCAAGTAGATTAAGTGATTTTCAAGTCATGTCCTCCTTTTTTTTTCTTTCGTTTGTTTGTGGGTAGCGGACGGACGTCTGCTGATGGACTGCTGCCAAGTGAAAGTCATGTCAGGTCGTGTGTGTGCGTGGGTGGGTGGATGTTTATATTACAAGGGTTATTGAGCAAATCACCAGGAGACACCCTGTACAATGAAATCTAGTTTGTTAGCATAATTTGTTTGATTTTTATTAGATAGACAATATGTGCGAGCACGAGTCCTGCGCCCTGAGTGACCCCCCGGGAATGGTTGGGCATTCCGGCTTTTGCTGCTGCTGCTGCTTTTTTTTCTGCCTAGTCATATTAGTGGCGCATTTAGGGCCACCTCCAGACCTCCAACTGGGGAACCGACACGTTTTTGTTATTAATTTTTATTACAAAGTCCCAACAAATTGCATTACCTTTGGCTACCCGCATACACCGACATTTTGCAAATTGAATTTCTTCTTCTCTTTTTTTTTTACCCTTTCGCCCGACACCGCAATACAAACAGGAACAGCAACAAGAACAAATTACTTAAATTAAGTCAAAATGTTGTACTATTGAGCCAAGATGTTCAACCCCCAAAAAAACAAAAAAGAAACACGCATAAATATAGCCAAGCACATAAATTTTGCCAAGTGCCATTAATTTCTTGACATTTTCGCATATTGCCATTTTTAAGACTTAACAATTTGTGTTAAACTCAACAAACATTTGCTTTTAAATGTCAACAACAACGCGAAATGATGCCACTAAGAAAAAGGTACAGTTGTGTTAAAGTATCAAATTTCTGGAGAAGAGGGAAACATCTTCAGTCAACGAATATTCCTTTATGCTCAACGAAATTCCACACAATTTCCCTCTTAAGTGCATTTTAACAATGCAAATGCCGACTATAATGGTGATATAGCCAGCCTATTTGCCTTTTAACTGCAGTTTGATCACTGATCAATGTGTGTAAGCCGCTTCCTGCGGAAGGGGAAGGAATAGTCCTCGCTCCCACCATGAATCGTTGTGTATACTGTTCCATCTGTGAGTTGGCGTTTGTCAGATTACGCTCTATTCCTAACAGCTTTGTTCAATGTTATGCGTGGGTCACCAACTCAAAACTGCTTTGGAGTTTAAATTGGTAGTGTCCTTGCAGACACGGAGCTTGACCGGGAGCCAGAGCCCGCGGAACTTGTTCCGTCTGGCTGTGGTGCGGCCCCTCGGGGAGTATCGTGGTGGCTGTGGTTTAACACCCAAATGCGGGTAGAGTCACTTAGGGGCTCGAAGTGGAGTAGCGTTTCAACCGGGTGACGTGACCCAGAGATCGGAAGAGGTATAGGTAGGCCTCGCTGCTCACCAAGGAGGGAGTCACGACCATGCAGTAGTGGCTTCAATTGGTACCTTTGGGGCTTCTTATGAAGTTCCACTGTGAACGTTGGTTGACATTTCAACCCTGTGCTTGGCACCGTGGGATTAAGCCATCATGGCAGGTGCCCTATTGACTTTAATAACTTATTAAAGGCTTGGAAACACCACCAGGTAAGTGTCAAGTGATTGAATAAGGATCGTGCGTGTTTTCAACCTGAAATTCCAACTGGAATGGGAAAAGTCTGCTGCAGGCTCCACTAGCGCATGAGGCTGAGATACCGAAAGCAGCAGTCGCATAATCGTAGCGCTAGTGCTACCCCTCCAGAGGTGCCAATGAAACCCATTTCTTTATTTATTTTTGTTTGCTTGTTAAAACTTAATTTAACAGACACACATACAACCTTCAATCAAAATTATTAGTGAAAATCCATCTGAAGACCAAAATAAAATGTGTAGAAAATAAACCAGAACAGAAATCTGATATCTGGCAACTGAAGAATATTCAGAAAATAGACGGAGATGCGAAAGCGCCAATCCGTACTTAGCCTATGTTCAAAAGCCAAGGCAAAAAAAAGGAATATGACATCACTTCTTAGCTTGAATTGCCGCACTGACTCAAATGGTAGAAATGGGCATAGTAAAGGAAAATAAAGACAGCAGAACTTTTGCACTTTGCTGCCAAGAAAGCGGAAACAAAGCGAGCTAAACATATCCTTGCCCTATAAAACTTTATATGAACTCTTTGGGAATTATAAGCTTGGGCCTATTCTGAAACCTTGGAATCCGGAAAAAAATGATCCCATCTTGGCAAAGCGCCGTCGCATTTCATTCTAGAAGGATTAGAACATGTTTTACATTAACAATTAAACATGGCTTCTGAGAAGGTAAACAGCCACGTGTGGAAGGCCATGAAACACCTTGCCAAAATAGACGAAGAAATTACTCTGGAAAACATCAAAAGAGAAGTGAAAATTTCCATGAAGAATTTAATTCCTGTAAAAAAACTTGGATGAGAGCGTCAGTGCATCAAAATAAAGACAAAAATGATTTAAGAAAAATAAAAAATAAATAAAAGGGCTGACCCTTATCCGCCGAGCGACTGTGTCCTAATGAATTGTTTTCCGCTTGGGGCCCTCATTTTATAGCATTTGCTCGCTTGCTGCTCTCGCAACTCTGAGCAGTTTTGCAGGGTAGCCTTTGATAGTTATCGATTACTATCGAACTAAGGCGCCAGTACATTACATTTCAAATTCAAACCAGCCGTTAAGAGAGAGAGAGATACACACGAAGCTGTCTTACCATAACAGCTTGAAGAGGATTATTTGTTTCTAATCTCAGTAGCTAAGCAAACTGACAGGAGATTTGTTTTTTTACCCTGAACCCATGAAAAATGGTTAAAAGGGGATCATGAAGTTGTGCAAAAGAATATTAAATTAACAGCCGAGTCGATTTAGCCATGTCCGTCTGTCTGTCTGTATGAACGCGTCGATCTCAGAGACTATAAGAGATAGAGTGTGACTTTGTGTGTGTACAGCAGGCCCGGCCAAATTGAGAGGACGCTGAAAGATTGCGCATTTTCGAAAATAAACGGAATTTTTTGGTAAACTAAAAGAAAGTAGACGTCGTCCACGACTGAGAAATGATTTTATCGATGGTAAGGTACTAAATAGGTTCTAAAGGGTGATTATTTAGCTATTATCTTTTTGGCAACACTGGTTTAAACAGCTCACGCATGCTTCGTGATTTGTTTAACTGTCAAAAATCTTCAGTTTGGTCTATAATTTAACCATGAAACGTCTTACAAACGAACAACGCTTGCAAATTACTGAATTTTATTATCAAAATGCATGCCCTGTTAAGAAAGTTTATCGCGCGCTTCTTCCATTTTATGGTCAGTTTAATCGACCCACTGAAGCGACTATTCGGGCTACTGTGACCAAATTTCGCACCAAATTTACATTTTTGGACATTAAACCACCAACACTCTTACGTAGAGTGCGAACTGAAGAAAATATCGCAACTGTATCGGCCAGTGTTAATGATGACCATCATTTATCGATTATCATAACGTAACAGTGAATGGTGAGCGCTACCGTGAGATGATATCCAACTTTTTTTTGCCCAAAATGCAAGAGCTTGACTTGAATGACAGTTGGTTTCAACAAGCCGGTGCCACATGCCACACAGCACGCGCAACAATGGACTTATTGAGAGGCGAGTTCGGTGAACATTTTATTTCACGTTCGGGACCGGTCAATTGGCCGCCTAGATCGTGCGACTTAACGCCTTTAGACTATTTTGTGTGGGGCTACGTTAAAGCTCATGTCTATACAAACAAGCCCGCTTCAATTGACGCATTGGAACACAACATTGACGCATTTATTCGTGAGATACCGACCGAAATGTTGGAAAGAGTATGCCAAAATTGGACTAAGCCGATGGACCATTTGAGGCGCAGTCACGGTCAACATTTGCATGAAATAATCTTCAAACATTAAATTATATGGACCGTATTCTCGATTCAAATAAAGATTACATGCATTTTTCTGAATTTTATGGGTTTTTTGAAAAACTTTCCCTATTAAAAAAATCACCCTTTATTTAGGTAGTAATACTTTTAAGCGTGTGCGATATCGCAATGCGTTGAGACGGTATCATCCCAGAGTGGGTAAATAGTTTGACAATACAAATTTGTATTTGGAAAATCCAAGATACCAGAACTGAATTTGGTCTCAGGCGCCTTTTGTTTGAACAAGACTCGACACATCAAAATATCAGTTCACTATTTTCAACTTCGCTTCAGATTCAAAATAGGACTGCAAGTTCCCAATGCGTACTTTAACTTCAAAAACAATTGATAGAACTTTTGAATAACTTTACCCATTGTCGAAGTGATATCCCAAAACTGTGCTTCCTTGCTGGTTCAATCAATGTCCTTACCCCGCCAGCTGCCTTTGCTGTTTCTTTTCTTTCTTTTTTTTGCAAAATCACTTGACCAATTTGTCAAGTGGCACTAAAGCGTGTGTGTGTGTGTGTTAGCAGGCAAGATACTTTTCTTCTTTTTTTTTGGGGGTTGCTCCGTCTCCAGCATATCCATACCCTTCGTGGTCTTTTGAGAGTTTTTGCCATTATCCTTGTTACAATTTGCATGCCCAGCGTTGGGGATTTGCCATTCATCCATACATCCAGTGATAAAAAAGTCACTTGTCATTTCTCCAACCGACTCGATGGCCACTTATGCCCAGCTATTTACTGATGTTTTTTTCTTTTTATGATTTTATTAGCTGCAAAAACAAGCAATTTTGTTACAATGTTTATTGGTTATAGTGTTCTTTTTTTTGTTGGCTGGAGAGGGGGAGACAGGCGAAGGGTTTTGGATTTGGGTTGCTTTGATGTGCCCTTAAAAATCATAAGCGTGAGTTATGCTTTATGTTTGGAGAGGGATAAATGGATAAATGGGTGGATGGGTAGCCAAAAGGCAAATTGCGACAGCGATTTCAACTGATTTGTGTGATTTGATTTGATAGCTGAAACAAGAACCTTGAGTGCAAGGGGGGGATACAAAATGGGGCCACTGGAGGGAAGGGAAAGCTTAAAAAATTACTTAAAAAAGTTTCAACTGATGTTAAAAAGAATCTTCTTGACAAAAATTACAATCATTTATTTGGAACAGAGCAAAAGCGGCACAAAAAAACTGTTTTTAGAGGAAAAATTAATACAAAGTTTCAAAAATAGTTAAAAAAAATGTTCCAATTGATCTTAAAAAGAAGCTCCAAACCGAATACAATCAATTTTTCTCGAACAGAGCAAAAGCGGTACAAAAAAACCATATGTCATTTTCCATTCTTTTGGTTGCGGTTTCGCATACCTTAATAGGACAGGATATACATTTGTTATATTCCCCAACTATGCCATGTCCAGATCCGTTTAAAACGCACCCTCCCCCACCTCCCTCTCTGCCCTTAATTTTTGATTAAAGATGAATTTTTAATTTAATGTATCTCACAGATACGCGACGACCGTCGCCCGTCGCAGTTAAAAAACATCAGGGAAATGAGGGAAAAAAACGCACGAAAAATGTTTTTTAATCTCAACGGCAAACGGAAGCGGAAATCAAACGACCAGAACAGAGCGGCAGAGCGACAGCAGAGCGGCATGTGGAAGTGGCAAAGTATCAAACAAAATTTTTAATGTCTTGGCTTGGGCTTGGGCCATTGGGTGTCTTATGGCTGGCCGCCTTGTTAAAAAGCCCGCGAAATTTTCCAACCACCGACCACCCAGCCACCCCACCGCCACCCTCTCTCCCACCGTCCAGTAACGGCCTTTGATTTTTTCCGAAGTTTTTAACTTTTTTTCGTTCTTTTATTTTTTGGCTCATTAGGAATTTTTCTTCGCCAGTTTGTTGGAAAAGCGATAAAAATTTTTAAGGGACGGCTACGCATGCCAAATGGTGTTTAATGATTTATGAATAATCGCCATTTTGCATTTGAGTGATGGGGCTGGGTGCGAGAGGCGAGTGGAAGTGGGGTGGTGGGGGGGTAAGTCAGTCAGTCAACGCCACCAAAAAGTCCATTTACACGTTTCGCTTGCTTCTCCTGGGTGGGTGGTGGGGGTGGGCGTTATCAGTGTTTTGGGTGGTTTTCTTTGATAATTTTTACAAGAGAATTTGTTGTTGCTCATTTTGTTTTTACAATTTTCCACTTATGCGTTAAATTTTTGGGTGGAAGAGGCGTGGGCGGCCACTTGTGCGCCGCGTGGCTTGAATGGGGTGGGGGAGAGAGAGAGAGATTAGTAACCGGTTTCCTCTAAAACTTAAAACTCCTTCATATTGGGATATCATCTCCAAGATTAACTCCAAGTCTAAGTAAACAATTTGCCTCCCAAACCGCCGACTCTTTTGCCAACAATTTCAACTTAATTAAATGCGTCTTTAATACTTTTGGCTTGCTGGCAAACAGACATTTACATTTATGTTCCTGATGTTTGTTTGGCCAAAGCAAAAAATGGCAAAAGAAGCTCCAAACTTGACGCAAGTCGTATGTGTGTGTGTGTGTGTGTGTGCATGTGTGTTTGTGTGAGTGCAAACAGAAAGCGTGGGCTCTTCGAAATAAAGTTGATTAAAATTTGAAAGATTTTTGCGACAGTTATTAAGTGCCACAAAAGTTTTGTGTGTTCGTGTGTCAATATGGAAAGTTGGTAAGGACAGCATTTCCCATTAGTAAGTATGTGCCTCAGATTCGGCTCCAATTTGATACAGTGCAAGCGAGTTGAATAACATTATGTGAAATCGAATTCCCTTGGCTCCCTTTAGGTACAGATTATTGCCAAGTTAAATGTAGCGAGGCCCCACATTGGGCGCCAATTTTATACATTGCAAGCATTAGATTAAACAGTGTGCAAAATCGAATTATATATCGAACTATCAACATTTTTTACTAACAAGGCCGGGTGGCTCAGCGGCTAGTGTGCCGCAGGTCGTGGGTTCGATCCCGCCTCGGAACATCTAATGAAAAGTTGAATAAACTTTGAATAAACTTTACACCCGGTCACCCCTCTCTGCTGTTGGCGCCAGCTTTGTAGTAATAAGCCATGAAAAGCTTCTCAAATTGCCGTTCGGATTCGGCGTTAAGCTGTAGGTCCCTTTCTCTTGTGCGAAAATTAGAAGCGCACAAGCCAAGAGATTGAGAGAAGCTCGGCTTTGGCCCTTTGGGGCTGCGGCTATTTGTAAAAATAAGAGCATCTTCCAATAGGGTTACTTCTTTTGGCCCGGTGACTTCTTTTGGCCCACCTTGTATAAGAAATCTCGTTTTTCAGCCGATCTTTCCTTGGATAATGCAACTTTTGTTAAAAATTAAGGCATCTCCCGTCATCGACTTTTTCTTGAATCATTGATTTCGAGAATCCGCTGTCTAGTCTAAGCTCGTTCGTTCAGTTCTGGGCCTGACAGTATTTCAAGCTGTTAGCTGAAATATTGTGCTGACTCTTTGCGATTTCCTCACCTAACTCTTGATCTTGGTGACTTTTCTTATTATTGCACGAAGTCAGACAATAATTCCAATTAAAAAGGCATGTATTCGCATTGACCATCACTTTTTAGCAGTTCGGTTGCTCAGTAATCTCCCATATCCCATAAAATGTTTAATAAGTGAAAAGATTATGGGAGCATCTTCGCTAGATCATTCTATTGGCAAGCCCTGATCCCGTTTATCCTCCGCCTTTTTAGGAGACGTCTGGTAAGGTTGTTGAAATGAGAGGCTGTTGATGGTGTCGCCAACCATTGGGATGTCACATTCTTTCTCGATGTCTCGAGTGCGAATAAACCACTCAGCTCCAGTGATTCGACTGAGGATTTTGGCCTGAAAGACCCTGATTTTTTCTAAGTGGATCTTCGCGGCTATGCCATACACTAGATGACCTTGTAAATAAGGACCTTGTTCCTAAGCGAGGTTTATTATGCGTTGGAGTAGCCAAATCTTTTATTCCCTTGCTGTGAAGATTGGCGCTTCTCGGCGGCATGCTGCTTGAAGGTTAGCCTCTGTCCAGTGTCTCCAGATACTTTGGGCCGTTTTCCTGGGGCGAAGTCTTTCTGGGTGTCGTGACACTAACTCACTTCTCAGGGTTGTAGTATATTCCAGCGACGGCTCGTTCTCAAACCTCTTGTTGCACGCGTCATCGAATAGAGCATCTGTCACGTGCCATGATTGCCGTGTCATCGGCAAAGGTTGCTATGAAGAGGTTCTGCGGTTCCTCTATGGGTATGTCCAGAGCAGTAGGCATATCTGCTGTAAACAGGCTGTGGCCCCAGAACGCTACCTTGAGGTACTCCTGCTCGAATCCTCTTCTTCTGGGATCTGAGAACTCTAAATGTCCTGTCAGTTAGGAATGATCTGACCATTAAGAAGAGCTGAGGATTGGGCGTTCCCTTGAGTTTGGTTAGTAAGCCATCATGCCATCATGTCAGTCATCAATTGAATCAGTACTGCACAGACAAACCTTGCTATTCAAATTTGTTCACAACTGAACATATGTACAAACCCTCGATACAAAATATGATTCCACTTGAAAGGGTCGCGTTAGGTAGATGACTAGAAGTCCCCGTTTCACACGCCAGCACAAATATGGTGCGAATCGACCACAAGAAAGGATTGTATTAGAATAGTAAGTCAGAGCAGCTCAACATTAATTGGAGATAAGTAAAATAATTAAGTAATAAATGAGGTTCATATGTTGAACAAAGACAAGAAGAATTATAAATATAAATGTAATGACAGTTGTCTTGTTCAAAGATATTTGAACAAGGGCATTTGAATCCAGGTACCTGCTGGGAAGTCAAATGTTCTTGTCACCTAAAAATAGCCGCACAAAACAAAAACACAAGTGCAGAGGGCATAGCATGTAAGAAGACCTATGCATTGATAATCTGTGCATTCAGTGCTTGGGTCTACAAACCAAATCAACCCTTGTAACAGATCACATCTGCTAAAAATAACACCTAAGCAACATATGTATATGTAAATGTTGCGGGTATCATTCAAAATGTTGCTATCCTAAAAATGTATAAAAACAGAACAACAATCGAAATAAATATTCATTCATGACAATAGTTCCTAGTTGAGCTGAATTGGGTCACTCACAATTGTATTGTGTTTTAATCATGTCTCATGTCCTAATACGTAAGTTAGACTCTAAAATGAATAAAGATCAATTCCTAACAAGTACGCGGTAGTGTTCTTTCTTAGAGATTCGGCAATTGTCACCTTTTTGGTCATTGTTTTGGTCACTGTCTTTGTCACTGTTTTAGTCAAAGTTTTTGTCACTGTTTTACTCACAATTTAAGTCACTGTTTTGGTCACTGTTTTAGTCACTGAACACAGTTTTGGTAACTGTTTCGATCACTGTTTTGGTCACTGTTTAGAGACGATTGTCTGCTAAGCCCGCCTTTTTTTTAAATTTATGAACATTTGTTCGCATATGAACATTTTGTTCTATCTCATGATCGATTTGGGCTTGATTCAAGAACATTTTCTGCTTGGTTAATGAATATTTTGGGCTTGTTTCAAGAACATTTTGTGCTCTCCCCCGGCCGACTCACCCTCCCACATTTTAATTTTGCTCAAATCGAAGGAATGTCTGCGGCTTAGTTGTAAAATAATGCGTCTAGTGCGCGGAAAGAATGGACTCAAGTTTCCTATAAAAATTAATTATATTTTTACTCAGTCGTCTCCTTTATCAGCTTCTTTAAAGAAGTTTTTTTTTCGAATTCTCGATACGATTTTTGCTAAGATAGCGAGGGCACTTTGACAAGTGGCAATAAGATAAGTGACTTTTATTTCGGTACAGAAGATTTTAGTTGGAGTAAAATTTGATTTTAGCATCACACGTCACGCTGACATGGCATATTTCGTGGTGCTGTTGTAAAGCGCTTCTCGGTGGTTGAGTCCTGAGTATTGAGTAGTGTATTTCGAGTACTGTGTATTTAGTACTGAGTACAGAGTACGAAGTATCGAGTATATTGAAACGTGTACTAATTATCTAGTACTGAGTAACGTGCTTAGAGTACTGAGTATCGAGTACCTCGTATCGAGTGTTTACTATTAAGTATGAGTATCGATTACTAAGTACCGAGTACTGAGTATCGAGCACTTAGAGCCCATTATCGAGGATAGAGGTCTCGGAATCAAATGCTGAGTATGGAGTACTGTGTAACGAGTACTAAATATCAAGGACTTGGTGTCGAATTCTGTGTATCGAGTACTGAATATCGAGTAATAAGTATCGAGTACTAATTATTCAATACTGAGTAATTATAGAGATTGGAGTATCGATTATCGCGTAGTCTTAATCTCGAAGTCTAAGAATCAAGTACTTAGTTTCGAGTAATCGGAGTATCGAATACTGAGTATCGAGTACTGAGTTTCGATTACCTAGTATCGTCTTCTAAGTGTTGAGAATTGAATATGGGCTACTTTTTGCAGAGTGCTTTAAGCTACTGTCCTCTATACTCTTGATTCACTGTAACTCGATCATTTGCAGCTAATAAAAACAACAGCAGCAGCAGCTGCTGCCAGTAGCTCAATATAAATGGAACATTTTATAGTGTTGTCAGGAAACCAGACGGGGGGAGGGGGAGGCTGAGGTCTAGGACACATTCGAACTAATAAGGCAAAAGGCGGCGGCGTTCGAATTTAATGAGCAGACGTCGCAACTTTCCGCTACGTTGGACGCGTTAAACTAATCAACGCACGGAGACTGGTCTGGTCTGCTGTCCCACCTCCCCCGCCTCCCCCTGTCCGCACCTTCAACAGTTGTTTGTTTGTCTGCTCAATTGCTTGTTAACATTTTGCGCAATTTGGCGAGCGAACAGGAAGTGGGGAGCTTAAACTACCTGCAAACATGGAAAAAACCAGAAACCAATTGAGCGTGCGTCTGTGTGTGTGTGTGCTGGTGTGTGTGTGTGTGTGTGTGGGTGTAGAAAGTCATAAAATTTTATAGTTTAGTGCAATGTCCAGCATTCTCGTAGGAGTGGGTCGTGTGTTATGACTGTGAACTAATCGCCACAGCGTTTTTGGTTTGCCCTTCGGCCAGTTAATGAAATGGCCCACCAAAATGGAGGGCTGATTGCCCCAGGGAAGAGTAGGAGGGGGTGGAACAATTAAATCCAAATGCTGTGTCTGTGCGTACGAAACGAAGATGTCTTAAAGACATGGCAAAAGGTTGCATCAAAATGAAATCAGCTAAAAAATTCTCAGAATTGCTTTAAATCGTCCCCCCTGAACAGACATTGTCACCAAAGGACTGCAAACAAATAAAACAACAAATAAATTGATGTCATTTTCGTTTTCGTTACGTCTCAAATGGAATTAGTGGCAAGAAACCCCGCCCCCCTCTGCCAAAAGCTCCATATCAACAGAACAGACAGAACCAAAAAAAAAAAAAAACCAGCACAAAAAACGAAAATAAACGGCGAAAGAAACGAAACGGAGCAGACGGCAATGAAAACGCAGATAAACATATTCGCGAATTTGTTATTATCAGAAAAATATTGCGCAAATAAAAGCCCAGAAGGAGTGGGAGGAGGAGGAGGAGGCGGGGCGGCAGCTTAAACGAGACGAACGTATGCAAAATATGTGAGCTGGAAGGGGGGTGGGGTTGGGTGGGTGGGTGTGGTGATGGGCGTTAATTCCCCAGTGACTGCATGTGACGCGTTTTGCGTGCGGTTCTTCTTGCTGTTTTTCTTTTTTTTAAGGTTAAGGTAACAGTGTTAGGGGTAGGAGGGCGGGGGAGTATGTTTGGGTGTTGCAAATTAGTTAAAAAGCCAAGCTAGACAATCAAAGATCAAAACTTTTTGATAGGCAAATGCCTGTGTGTGTGTGTGACATGTGTGGGTTGATACATTTATGGCTCTTCTTGTTGTTGTACTTGAGGTTGTTATTGGAGTTTAAGTCGCATTACGGCCTTTGTTTAATGTCAACTGTCTTGTTGAATTTGATTTGATTTGAATGGATCGGAGGGTTGAAATCGTCTTATGGTACTTGCCCTCAAATGTATGCTATAGAAAACTTGGCTTAAATTACTGTTATTTTGATTACAAAAGGTTTTTTTATTTTTTTTTTTGTTCTTATTTTTTGTTAAAAAAAATTGTGTGTTTGAAATAGTTAGTCAAACAAAACTTTTCCTACCAAACCCAAAAAAAATCCATCCACAAAAAAACAAAACAAAAAAAAAAAAAAAATTTGGGGGTTTAAAAAAAAAATTTTTTGTGGGTTTAAAAAAAAATTGGGGTTTTTTTAGTCTTGAGGTTTCTGGGAAATTTACAAATTTAATTGAGGGTGTCTCAGAAATCTCTCTATTTTGGTATAAGCGGTTTCATTTCGAAATAAAAGTGCTTGACTTTATGAAGTGCCTTTAGAATGTAAAACTTCTAGATTATATGACAAAAGTTGAGAGATTTAAAACCGATTGCTCAAGGCTAAGTAGATTTAATGCTTATGGTTTCCTTCCCAAAATGTAGTAGCCGACATTATTATTTCACTTCACATCTAAAGTCCTCTTAGTAAAGTTGAAAGTCCCTTCGTTTATACGAAAATCTCTAGAGGTTTCTGGGAAACCCCCAATGTGTTTGATATTTCGAATTTCTTTAATTTACATTAAGAATAACAAGAGCTTTCCTGCGGTCTTTCTTCTGCCCATAACGTGACTATTGTTATTCCGAACTTTAGCATCCTTTTGGCAGCTCAATAAATAATTCTGATTACTAAATATGTGTAGAAGGTACGAGCTATCTATCTACAAAACGGTAGGAGATTTCAGGTCTCTTCCAAAGTGCTGTGGCGGGAGGTGCTTATATATCCCTTTTCCACTACTAATTAAGATTAATTAATTAAAATATACTTTGTACCTTTGGAACAGAGTAAAAAAATTGAAATCAAGGATCTTGAAATCAAAAGATTTAAAAAGGTTGCGTTTTAATTATCATTTCAAACGTCTTTCTAATATACTTATATAATTTTGTTCAGGCTTAGTCATTTACTTATAACTGGTTAAGTTATTGGTTCGGTTTGTCGTTTGAAAAAAGGGCGTGAATGTGGCTAACACTCATGAGGCATTGATGTGAGACATGCTGCAAATGAAGTGACTTTCATTTACTTGTTTGAGTTTGTTACTCTATACACGATGCTCAGCACTCGATACTCTATACTTGATACTCATATCTCGATGGTCGGTACTCTGTACTTCATGCTCAGTACTCGATACACTGTATTTGATTTTTAGTACTCGATGCCCATACCTTAAAACTTAGTACTCGATATTTCGAACTCGATACTCAGACCACAATAATCAGTACTTTTTACTTGGCATTAAGTACTCGATACTCTCTACTCGATTCTTAATACTCGCTTCTCAATACTCGATACTAAGGCCTCAATACTATGAACCCTATTCTAATTACTCATTACTCAAAGCTCAATACTCAGTACACTAAGAATTCGTTAAACTGCATTTAATACTTAGAACTCGGTACTCATACCTCAATACTTATTAAGCGATACTCCTAACTCAATAATCAAATCTCGATACTCAGTACTTGGTACTTGACACTACGTTCTCGATAATTTGTATTAAATTCTCAATACTTGATACTAAGTACTCTATACTGGACTGGACTGGATGGTTACTCTAAACCACTGGCAAACAATCTTGGCTCACCAAGAAGAGCGATTGGAAGACATTGTGATAAACCTCGATCCGATGGAATCTGCCTAAGGTAGTTGAATTTAGAGCGTGAAAGCGTTACCAAGATTCCACTAACAGGACGACTTTCAATCGAAAATCCTTTAACTTCTTGTATAGGATGACCTTGGCGCAAACTAAACATTATAAATACCAAGAGCCTCGTTTTATTAAGTCAGCAAGCACAATTTGTACTTACAACACGAACGTCCGGAAACAAACAGTTGGAGCAGTACTTATTAATAACGACCCAAATACCCGGCATCGCCTGGGTCCTTTTGATTTTTATGAGAGCGATTATATTCAAGCTAGTGCAAGTCGATATAAACATTTTGGACCGTCCGAGCTTTTCCTCTAATTATCATCTTCATGATAATCTAAATTCATGGATATTTTGCAAATTTCGTGACTTTTATGACCTCCTATTTAATCGACTAAGCATTGCCGTCTATTAAATTTCGCAATATTTTAGACCGTGTAATCTACAGCTTCCATTTATCAACGCCTGCATTATAACATAAGCACTAGGTGTTTTCATAAATACTTATAAGGTAATTTTGCAAATTTCGCGAATTTTGGTCTTTAGAAGCCTTTGTGGGCAAACGTCCAACCATTGCCCAATGTTTCAACGCAATCGGATGAACAGCTGTGTGGATTCTCCGCAGTCTGCGACGAAGAATGGGGCCTATCCAGAATAGTGGCCAATCCATTGGTATGGAAAACTGATTGTTCTTAGTTACTATTTGAATATGTTAAATGAATCGGATGAACGCTATGACACTTTCCTGATCGACATGAATGTACTGTGAAATATGCGTGAAGATCGGTTAAGCGGCTTAGACGCCCATAAGGGACAAACAAACAAACAAACTTACAAACACATAGAAAGATAAATAATAATATTTGACTTGACACTGCCCAAAGTGACAATTCTTGGCTTGTGTGCTTATTATTTTCGCACAAGACAAAGGGACCTACAGCTGAACGCCGAATCCGAATAGCAGTTTAAGCTAGTGAAGGTGACCGGGTGTGTGCGTTTTTTCAAAGAAAAAACTTTTCATTTGATGTCCCAAGGCGGTATCGAACCCACGACCTTTGCACAGCGGCCGCACACACTAACCCCTGAGCTACACACGGCCACTTAGTATTTATTAAACCGCTTATATCCGCAAACGAGGGATTTCATGACATACATTTCTTGGAATACGGCTGATCTTGCATGCGCGTGAATCACAAGGTTAAGTTGTCTTTCTAAACTGGAACTGGATAATAGAAAGTAACATAGCGGATTATATGACATATATAAAACCAAAACTAAACGTTACTGTTGGATTTTAGAATTTTCACTAGAAGGGAAAAGCTAGTGTCCTTTCAATTAAATCATCCGCCGCTGTTGACTTTGAAATTCTCGGAAGTGTTTGTCGAAAGCCACCCGCCAATGGTATCATCATGCCATCAAAACGACGATCCTTCAATGTTCAATCGATTGCTTTTAATGATCGGGTGTGCCCCGTCGTTCGCTCGTCCCATATGACCAACATACCGTTTTTCAACCATTAAACCATGGATGATTGCTCTGTTTCAATGTGTTAGCAGTATTTTCGTTGATTGGCTGGTTTAATGAAAGCTTCATTAATGAATGTAAAGTTTTCCTACCTTCCAGCACTGTGACAGCAAATCCGGTAGATGTTCAATTGTTCAATTCAACTACAGATATAAATCAGTGCGCAATTCATTCCATTTGACATGAATAGAAATGCTAGAAAGTCTTGAACTGAAAATCTAAAATCTTACCCAACTATGTGCCTCTCTTTTTTTGTTGCAATGTGTCAAATGAGAGCTTCCACAAGGCTTAATCTAGTGCAAAGTGTTCAAATATGTGCAGTTAGTCTCTCAAAGAAGTTAAACCCTTAGCTGAAGTTTCAGTAAAAAGTTATTGAGATTAAAAAAGCCGGCTCTCAGTTGACCAAGTTGTACAAATGCCAACAATAACCAGAATTATACCCCAAGGATCAGTTGAAAAGTCAATAAAGTCTGAGATGGAAGCGCCAAAACAAAAACCAACCGCAAAATAACCGCAACAAAAATGTAAAAAAGAAACGACAACAATGTGCAGAAAGACAGTGTGATACGGGAGGGGGGGGGGGGGGAGCTTACCTCCTGCCCCGCAGCGCAACCTTTTCTAGCAAATTTTTTTGTTTTGTTATTTACAAAAACCATAAATCAATTGGACACGCCAAACACACACACACACACAAGCACACACAAATGCAAATCTATTTTTAAATGCAAAATAATACGAAACCCACCCAAAAGCTGGCAGGAGAGGCGGAGAGGGAGAGACCACCCCTGCGGCCAAGCGTTGAAAATCGCGAATAAAAAAAGGGGCAAAAACTGGCCAAAGCCACGCGGGAAAAGCCGCCGTCGACATGTGGGAAAAGTCGGCAAGTCGAGAAGTCAGACGCAGTGGAGAGATCAGCAGCCGTCGAAGATGCGACCGCCCGCTGGCAATAAAAAGGAAGAAAAAAAAAGTACACAAACAATAAAAATTTTACATTTCGCCTGCCCACAGGGTGGGTGTCTGAAGTGAAGGAAAGGAAAGGGGTTGGCCAACACACAAGCAAAAAAAAAAATGACACACTTTAAAGGTCGAGTGGAGACTTGTTTGTGGTCTACCAAGAAAACAGCAGTCAGTCCGCACACACACACACACACACACACAGCGAAGTGCCCCACGGGCTTCTTGCTTCTTGCAAGGAC
Source organism: Lordiphosa collinella (assembly GCA_018904265.1). Taxonomy (NCBI): domain Eukaryota; kingdom Metazoa; phylum Arthropoda; class Insecta; order Diptera; family Drosophilidae; genus Lordiphosa; species Lordiphosa collinella. The sequence goes on along the minus strand of JAEIFV010000417.1, from coordinate 148,007 downwards.
ATCGAGTATCACATTAGTTTTGATAGACTTGCACGCATGTCGGAGTAAATCCTGCGGCCGCCTTTTGCATTTCTTTTTGTTATGCAAACAAATCAAGTAAACGAAATGCCAAACACACACAAATCTGATTTCCGTTTGACGCGCCCAAATAGCCCAGCGCCAAGCGCCCAGCCCAGCCCAAGTGTTCCGGGTGTTATTTATTGGGATTTGCCAGTTTGCCGCTTGGGTTGTCTTTAAGGGGGAGAGGGGGGCCAGTGGCAAAGTGGTTAGCTTATTGGCTTAAAAGAAGAAAGGGTTAAACGTTCCAAGATACTGGCTAAGGGCAGTTATACAGTTAAGCGAGTTGCAGTTACTAAGATATGATGTGCTTCAACTAAGGATAAGAAGTTTTAAGTCAGACTTTTGAGCGCTGAGCCCTGGTCACCCTGGAAGCTCTTCCAGCGTTCACGTGGAAGGCCGAACTATTCACGTAGACAGGCAGAAAACCATTTCGGCTAGAAAGATGATGAAAGACGCGATCAGAGCGATTAAGCGGGAGTGCTTCCTTCAGCTGTGTGACTCCGCCGAACAAGACCCTTGAGGACAGGTCTATAAAATAGTCGTTTAACGACTCCACGCCAATAAACAGGCCACACCAAGTGACCCGGGTGAGCTGAAAAAGATTGTCGAACATCTCTTTCCAACTCGCTTGTTCACCCATGCACCCTTGTGGTTTCGATCCAAACACTATAGAGGACCGGATGGAAAAAACAACTCCTTGTACTTCTTCCTTAACCAAGAAGTCAACCATGCGATCCACTGTCTAATAGACCTATCTACCTTCTCGACACGGTCGGTAAAATACTGGAGAAGTTTATAAGTCAGAGACTCGACGCGGAATTCACTGGTGCGGATGGGCTTTCGCCAAAGCAGTTTGGTTTTGGAAAGGCGAAGTCAATAGTGGATGCGATTGACAAATTGGTTACAGTTGCACGCGATATTATTAAGGGTTCTAGCTGGAAACGAGGATCTAAGGAGTACTGTCTGATGGTCACCCTAGACGTAAAAATGCGTTTAACAGCGCGGATTGGAACCGAGTCTTAAGCTCTCCAAGTGAATTTGGTGTTCCGTTTTACCTCCAGGCAATCATCAGATCATACTTCAGGGGTAGAGTCCTTAAGTACCCCACGGCAGAAGGTTTTTGATGTGGAACATCTTTAATTTCGGTACGGAGGATTTTGGTAGGGGTAAAATTTGATTTCAGCGTCACGCGTCACGCTGGGCGGAGGGGGGGGGGGGGTATCGAGTAGCGAGTATCGTTTAAATCATTAAGTCATTGCGAGCTGTTTTAATTATTTCACAAGGGACTTTTTCAAAATCGCTTCTTACTAATCCTTACGTCAACTGTAAGCTCCATTGGCAAAAGCCGTTTAGGCTGTGCGTTGATTTTTCAGTTTCTGCTTCTTTCTACGCCATTTTCATTTTAGAATACTTCAATTTAAGTTCACAAAAAGAAAGCAAACAAAAAAAAAACAAGAGAACCTGACTTTGTCACAGCATCAAGAACAAACTATTTGCTTTTTATCAAAAGATTTTTCACGCGCCGTTGACAAAATGAAACGTGGCAAAAAGAAATGGAGCATGCCACACACAGACACACAATCGCAGGTAAAGCTGAAACGACAGCAAAACGCAGAACGGAAACATGTGAGGCAAAAGGAAAGAGAAGGAGAAAAAAAACATAAAGAATAGATGGTGTGCACTTATTCAAATTAACATAAATCAAAAGCATTTGCAGTGCACAAAATGTAAGCAAGCCAGAGGAAAAAAGCGGAGAGTTGAAGAGTTGAATTTTAGGTGGGTAAACGCACTGACACGCACACACTATCTCAGGAATAACTAATTGTGGGACACGCGGTTGGGGGAAGCCAACGAGAACTCCCCACTCACGCACGACACAGAAAACTGGCCTTTTTCGTGTCAGCTGCGTGCTTTTTCCAAATGTTTGCCTTAACCCAAGGACTCCACCGAATTCTCTAGGCAAATCTAAGCTTAAAAAATGTTGGTTTTTTCAGCATCTCTTTTTTTTTTGTGATTTTTCATCATCATTTCTCGTTTTTCACACCTTTAGCGACTGCGCTTCATTCGTCGTCAACGTCGTCGCTGAGCATTTCCATTTCCATTGCCACTTCCGTTTCCGTTGATTTGTTGCTGCCGAGGCGTGGCAGGAAGTGGCTGCTTAAAACGCCGCACGCAGCTCAAAAAAAGTAGGAAAAAAGGAGTAAAGATGCCTTCGCCTCTGCCTTGGCTGCTGCCTGCACATAATTTGTAACAATTTCGCACCCGCAGCCCAATAGGTGGCGCTAGGGGGCTGCTGGAAATTTAAAAAAATAAAACCCCCCCCGCCCCCTTCGGCTCTTTTATTTCATTCTATTTCTCTCTCCTTCGTGCTGGGTTATGTACGAGTAGATGCGAATATAAATGAAATTTTTGTTGTTTGGACGTGACACATTTAGTTTGAATATATGGCGGCTGAGTCGTCACTCAGGCGAGCATTTTGGCAGCAGCAGCAGCAGCAGGAGGAGCAGGAGGCGGGGTCCACTTGAGTGACGAGCGTCGACAGACGCTATTTGACTTTGAATGTTTTCATTCATTTCTCTGATCATATATTGTGCACAAATGATCGGGCACTCCTTGATGCTTGCATAGCTCTTAAGAAAACCACTTTTTACCGTTTAAAGTTGAATTTAGTTGCTGACTGTGCCTGCAGAATCATGGAGGTATTTAGAAAAGTCAGCTCAAAAGAAATTTAGTTACTCAAAAAAGCAATATATATAGAATAGAGCTAACCAACTTTACAGGCAACGCAGTATCAGCGAGTCCAGAAGACTAGCATATAGGAATTGATTTTCATTAGTCTGTCGTGCTTCTTCAACCTAATCCAACTTTAGGCAGGAGTACATCCATTAAAGTGATATCATTATGAACTAAGCTAGCACATCCGACTATTCAAATGTTCTCTAGAAACTCAATTTCGAAATGCGCTTAAAGGGTTACGATTCGGTGGAATTAAGGGTTCGCGATCTTTTGCACCCCAACTGCGGAAAATCTGCAAATCTCACCTTTTTTAACGATTCATGATTCTGATTGTCGAGCAGTCTCAGTTGCTCTCTGAAATTCGATGCGTTCAGCAAATTGCTGGCATCGATTGCTCGCCTGCTCTGGAGTTTCTGCAGATCTAAACTTGGATTACCGCTTCTCCTGTTCATCGCGCCACATCAAGATCTCTGGGATGCAATGTGTTTAGCAAATACCTGGAGTCGACTGCTTGCCTGCTTCGGCGTTTCTGCAGATCAACACCTGGCCTTCCGCTCAACATGTTCTTCGTGCCTCGCTTGCAGTTTCGAGTTGCGCCTGTCGTGTTCTGCCATTTCGACAGCTTCCGATCTCTTTGCGTGTTTCCTGACGCTTGCAGTTGTTGCTCCATTAGGAGCATTGCGCGTAGTTAAAAAACAAAAGGTATAAGAGATTTTTTTTTTTTTTTATTAATCGTGTTCAATGACATTTCGACTGGTTTCCGATCTCTTTGCCACCAGTCTTAAAACCTGGTTTCGAGATAAACGCGCTTAATTTGCAGTTGCTAGGCATATCAGGCACTTTGGGTCATTAAGAGGGCTAACAAATTTCTTGAAATCCCAATTTTTTGAAGATCAAAAAAGCAATTTTTTTCGCTGGGCGCATTCAGCAGAGACACTTGACTACCGAACAGCTAAGAGAATTTATTTTCTTATACCTGGTCGATTTTTAAAGTTGAGAAAAGTAACCAATCTAAAAGGGATCAAGCTGTTCAACTAAATCTATCCATTAATTAGTTTTGAGTGAAATAATTTTCAAATTTTAAGCTGAGTTTTCTTAAAGCCGATCACTTAATGAGTGTCCCTGCTGAATGCCTCCACTGTTGTTCAACGCCCTGTTAATATTCAATCTTAAAGCACCTTTTCTGATCAAAATTTGCTTCCTCAGTTTTCATTCACCCACTTTAACTTCCTTTCCCCCCCCCAAGCAACCTAACCAAATGTTGCACCTTTTTTGGTTACTTTGATGCCTAGCTCCAGCTCCTGCCTTTCCCCAACCCCCAACAGTTCGCGATGCTCAGTTAAATGCGTATAAAACGACATAAATCACAAGCACTCAATGTCAACTCAATGAACTGTTCATGTATGCAAGCCCCCAGCCCCCCAGTCCAGAGACAGACCCACATCCAGGACCCAACCCCATCGCGTTATTTGTGGAATTTTCTTGAGTACATTTCGATGATAAGACACACGCACGGGGGGAGGCTGCCGCTGCGTTTTCTTAACAATTTGTCATGCATGGAGCGCCAAATATGCCGAAAAGAGAAAAATGTATTAAGAGCAGGCTGTAGAAATGCGAGAAATGTGAAAATAAATCATTTCTTTTTGCCTGGCAAGATGATAGCAGCGTGGGGCAGGGGCAGGGGCAGGGGCTGGGGCGAGCGAAGGACTCTGTGTCTGAAGTAGTTGCGCTGCTCGAAATGTTTCCACGTGTCTCGCACAAATGTCAAACATAAATCAAAAATTGCACTCGTGAAAGTATTGAAATGTAACGCATTTGTTTTCATTATTTTTGGGTTTTTTTTTTGTTGGGTTGGAAACTGAAACTGAAGTCTGCCATAATGTGACATTTGGCAGCCCTTTTAAGCCACCGTTGAGCTATGTGGTAAGCGCTTTATTGGATCATCAGACTTATTTTGATATGTGACCAGAAACGGAGATAGAGAGAGAGAGAGAGAGGGGGGGGAGGGAGGAGCTACAGCATTGACATTTTGCAAGCACACAGACTCATAAATTCTTGTCAGGCGAGTGAGCGGGGGGTCAGGGGGGGAAAGCACATCAACTTGCGCTCAAGTTATTTTCATTTGTGTAACATTTTTGCATACTTTACGGCGCATTTGAAGCACGTCTGAGTGTGCGTGTGTGTGTGTGCGAGGATGCTCTTTTCCAGACTACTTTCTGACAAATCTACTTAGGCATTTTCTTTGGTTTTGGTTTTGTTTATTTATGTTTATTTGTGATTTATTTCGATAACATAATAAATATCCAGCATGCCATTCCCGGTCTGCGGTATGTGAGTGTGTGCGAGTGTGTGTGTGTTTTTAGGACATGTTCTGCTTCCAGTGTTGGCAAACTCAAATCAATTCTAAGGCAGTTGATGATATATGTGAGATTTGCACAGCCAAAATGCTGGTACAGACATTGTTCTAACCATAATTTATTTGTTGTTTCAAGTTATACCCCAGCTACATTAACATGTTCAGTTGCTCACTTGCTCTTTTTTGTTCAGTTGTGAACTTTATTGAGAGGCTGTATAGGCCAGCTCTTTCAATGTTTTCAAGCAAAGTCACTGAAGAACTGATTCAAAAAGAAACAACTGAGTAAACCACTAAGTACCAAAGATCAACTGAGCTACAAAGTGAATCTCACATATGTAAGCCGCTCAGAAGTTTGGTCTGACACACACATGACATGGTCTTAGCACGGTTTCGGTTCGGTTCAGTAGTTCATGCATAAACTGTTATCGCTTTTAAGCGCTTCATAAGCGACGTCTGAATTACTTCTTTGTGTTATATCTAAGCAGTTCTTTATCAATATATTATAGAACTTCCAATCAGACCTCCGAGCAATGCTAGCACTATTCAGCGATTTCAAAGTAGTTTTGGGTAAATGTTGATCATTTCATTGAATATGTTCACTTGTTCTTTTTTCCAAAGTGAGTCAACTCACTCAAGTTGTTCATTTGTTCGGTTGTTCTTGTTCAGCTGTTCAGCTCTTCAGTGTTGGTTTTAATTGTAGCCCGTTTCGTTGGATCTCTGCTGTTCCAATTGTTCAAAGTGGTTGCATATTGCTTACATTGAACAATCAGACACGCAAACAAAAAACAGCTGAAGAATCACCAAATTGAGAGAACAAGTCACTGAACAACTCGCAGAACAAAAAGCGGCTAAGCAAGGCCACGTGAACTACTCAGACTAAAAAATGCACAGAACAAGAGTGAGTGAACAAGAACAAATTAACAGCTCTGACTGAACAAGAACAACTCACAGAGTAAGAGCAAGCAACTGAACAAGTGAACAACTGAACAACAGAACAAGTAAACAACTGAACAAGTGAGCAACTGAACAAGTGAAGAACTGAACAAGTGAACAACTGAACAAGTGAACAACTGAACAAGTGAACAACTGAACAAGTGAACAACGAAACAAGTGAACAGAGACAAATTAACAAGTGAACACCTGAACAAGAATCACTGAACTAGTGAACAACTGAAAAATGAACAATTAATGAAGAACAATTCAATTTCGTTCACTTACTCATGAACAACAAACCCAACACTATTTCAAAACGACTCTCCGCAGTTTAGAATAACATTTTATTCGTCCTGATTGACTTTGAAGACTCACTTCAAGAGAAATTCTTTGCAGCTTTAGTGATTTTTAAACCATTGCAGAGGGTATTATAAAATTGAGCGAATGTTTGTAACGCACTGAAAACCAACATAAAGTTTATATATTCTAGATCAGCACGACGAGCTGAGTCAATTAGCCATGCTCGTCTGTCCGTCTGTTTCCATGCTATATCTTCCGTCAATTTTAAAGCTATCTTGATCAAACTTTGCACGAAGTCTTTAAGTATAAATACGCTGCCCATATGTCGGAATCGGCCGGTTTGGATGACTATAGCATATAGCAGTCATAGGAACGATCGGTCGAAAGACTAGTTTGAGTGACAAAAACTGGTTTTGTTTTCAATGGAAACGCCTCCAAACTTCGTATTCTTAGTTTGCAATGCTTTCCCATGTTTCCACTAAGTTTGGTCGAAGTCGGACATCTATATAGTACGAGGGCCGTCCCAGAAATTGCCACTAAAAATATATTAAAAAAAGGGGAAGTACCGACTATTAAAAGCTTAAGTTTGAAGTTTGGTGCCTTTACCTTGCACAGTTTTTCTTTGGTCGATTTTAATAGAGAACGCTTGTTATTGATTTGCAAACATGGACAAAATTGGTCATCGTTATGTGATACAATACTTTCATATAAAAGGTCTTAGTCCAACCAATATTAAAAAGGAGCTGGATTCTACCTTACGTAATTCTGCTCCCTCGTTTACAACAATAAAATATTGGGTGGCTGAGTTTAAGCGAGGTCGTTTGAGCTGCGAAGATGAACATCGTAATGGGCGTCCAAATGAGGTGACCACTTTAGAAATGGTGGCCAAAATTAAAAAAATGTGTATTGAGTGACCGGCGATTGAAAGTTCGTGAGTTAGCTGAATGTGTAGGCATTTCAAAAAGTGCTGTACATCGCATATTGACCGAAAAATTGGACATGAAAAAGTTATGCGCAAGATGGTTGCCGCGTTTGCTGTTCCATCATGACAATGCGCCGGTTCACACCTCTGCCGTTGCAATGGCTAAAATTAATGACACAGTTCTTATTATAAAAGAAGTATCGCAACTATAAAACACCGCTGGGAAAAGTGTATCGACCTAAAAGGATCCTATGTTGAAAAATATTTATGCTCAAATATCGTCGGTTGCTGATGAATTACTGCTTAATGACAAATGTTTTTAGACTAGCTTATCTGAAAGCGTAGACGAAATTGATGCATATGTGATGTTGCAAGAGAAGAAATTCGGTGATAAAAATCAGTTCTTGGTCAACAAATAAGCTGCAGAATTCCATTAATATTTTTCTTGCACAGAAACATATTCGATTTCTAGTTGTTATTTTCTTCATTTGTATTGGCCGTAAGCTGATTTTGGGAACCTCCAGCAATGCAATGCCTAATTCTAAGTATAAGAGCTAGCAAGTTCAATGTTTGACTGTTAACAAAATTTGTCAGCACTATAAGAAGGGATTTTGAAAAACTCCTTTTACAAGTTGAATAAACTGGGGGATAACATTTAATTAATCGAACTGCTTAAAATTTGGTAAGTGAAAACAACACTTTGAAACAATATTAAACTTCAAGGAACATTAACATTTTTTAGCTTTGACCACACGGCCCTCTTTAACGCTGTTTATCTTGGATTTCGAACCTTGCATTTTCCTTATATTGACATTAAGCTTTTTCACCATCTTGGAGTTGTCCTTGTCTCCGTATTTTGCTATAAGGGGATCCACTTGCGATGTATAATTCGATTCACGTTGGCTTCTGCGTGCCATCATCAGTTCTACCAGTTTGCCATCCGAGGAGGCGTCGAGTTCTTTTTTGCCACTCACAATAAGAGATTCTTCAGAGAAACTCTCATATTGGGGCACCTCATTGGTTGCTATCATCTGTTGCTCTATTTCTTTGATACGGGGCTCATCCGAGACTGTCATAAAGGGCACTTGGTTCAGGTTATAGTTGCCATCCAAATAGGCCTTGATTACAGATTGTTCCTCTTCAGATTCTTCCTGATCATAATCGTCATCATCATTTATGATGCCCAGCTCATCGTACAGAGCACGCTTCTGTGGGTCACGCAACAGGTGATACAACTTTAGTAAAAGTTGAAATTTTATGGTGGACTCAGCTTTCAGCTCCTCAGGCACTCGATCGGGATGAACTATCAAGGATAGCTTGTGATAGGCCTTGGTGATGTTCCTTTTTTTAGCATTTTTATCAAGACCCATTAATTTATAGACATCCCTCGTATGAAATAACTTTTCGCATAACTCCAGGGTTGACATATTGAAGCAGGAATAGTCCGAAAGTCGCTATAAGGTGAGACAGATTCTGTAGGAATAAAATATGTATTTTTTCTGATTTAGAACTTACTTGGACAATGCTTGTTGTTAGTAATTGGAAATTTTAGTTGTGATAGAAATTTGTGTTGACATTAAACACTACGATGGGGATTTGGAAAATTTCATACACATTTTTATTTTATTTAAAACTCGAATTTTAGTTGCCTCTTTTATATCGAGAATGCACGGAATTCCAACTTGGGAATTACAAGTAGTTTCAGTTATGCAATATGCAAGATAACCCAAACTTAGCCGATTCCTTGGGGTTCTGTTGAGGAACGGTTTACTGCCTTGTTTTATACCTACTTTATGGGATCGGAAATGCTTTCTTCTTTTTGTTATATTTATTTCCCTGAGCTTACAAAAACATTTTGAGCAGTCAATGGAGCTGACAAATTTGTTCTTTACGTTTCTGTGCAAGAACATTCCAAAGTGGTGGCCAGAGCTCTCCACAAAGTTCCCAGTATTGTATGAGATTTCAAAAGTTGTGCTTTCTGTTTCAGCTATGCAGGTTAGCGTGGAACGCCTATTCTCTGGACGTGAAATTTGATAATGAATCCGCTTAGAAGTCGTATGGACCTAACAACATTGAATGCAATTATGTTACTGCGATCAAACCCAAAAGAATGCTATGCTATGCAAATAAGACTTGAGGCATATAAAAGTCAAAATAAAGTTCGAAAAAACAGTATTTCATATAATTTATAGTCATACTAGTATATATCCCGGCGCGCTTCGCTACGCCGCCTTCAGTCTATACTGACATCACATACAACCGATATAGTTCTTCTTTTTCGACCGGCTTTGGGTAACATTACCGTTATCGCTATTGCTATCGCTATCGTTATCGTTGCCGTTACCGCCATCGTTATTTCTTATACTATCCTTACAAACCAAGTTTAAAGCCAATCGGATGAAAATCGTTTTTTGGATGCTGAGTTTTTCCCCCTAATGTCAAATTTTCCAACATCAGAAAATTACATTTCAATTCATCTTACTTAATATCCTCAAACCACAAACCGAATTTCAAGTCAATCAATGTAGATTTTTGCATATCGAATTTTCCGAGAATTTTCCTTTCGGGCAGATTTTCTGAAATCGGGAAAATACGTGTCGAATTATTTCTTCCACTTCGCTTACAAACCCAGTTTCAAGGCAATCGGATGAAAAAAAAAATTACCTATACAAACTTTTCCGACGCTTTTCCGGGAATTTTCCGACCCTACGGTGGAGTTTCCCAACATCGGAGAAGCGCACTTCAATTTAATTCACTTACTGTCCTCACAAACCGAATTTCAAGTCAATCGGATGAAAAATAAAATTTTTCCCATACAAACTTTCACGACGCTTTTCCGGCTTTCCCGGGTTGAATTTTCCAAAACCCCGTCTTAGTACGCACTTTCACCAGATAAGGAAACTCCTGTTCAAATTTCAGCCCTTAGCTCTTACCGTTTAGGCTGTGCGATGGTCACCAGTCAGTCAGTCAGTCAGCTTGAACAGTTTTATATATATAGAAGCTCTTTTACATGTTAACTTCGTAAAATAATACGAAATGTGACGACTGAAACTTTAATGTTCAATATTGTTTCTTTTTTATTACAAAGGAGTAAAATGATTTGGACTTATCTTAGCATTTACTTTTTGCAATATTTAGCCTCCTTTGTTGTGGTGTGCTGCGTCTTTAAAGTTATGCCAATAGCAAGATTAAGCCAGTAATAAACCAAAGGAAAAAAACAGTATAAAGGACATTAAAATAGCGGGGGAGGGAAAGTCATAAAAGTACTAAAACGCATGGCACCGCGTTGTTGTTTGAAACTTAATAAAAATAGTTTCATTTAAAACAACAAAAACTCCAGTTTGTATATGCAAACATTTTTGGACGTTGGTCTAATTCAAAGTCAATGGAGGTGGCTTAGGCCGTTGTTTACTGAGTGCAAACGTCCAATGGAGGTCACACACAAAAAGGATGGCTGTCTAAGGCTGTCTTTTTCGGGTTTTGCGCGCAAGCAGCCTTTGGATAAACATTTGAGGCTCAAGATCGCTGATGAGTGAGGATTTGGTCCCTCATGAAACGCGTCCGATCAATCAGAAGCCTCCTATGTTGTGTTGTGTGCCTCTGTTTAAAGTTATGTCAATAGCATAACAAGACCTTGAGCCAGTAAAAACTGCAAGCTAACAGTAGAAAGGTCGCTAAAACAGTCATAAAAGTTCTATATTAAAGTTCACGATGGGTGCCTTACAATAGACCACAGAACAGAATTCAGTCAAAGTAGTGGCTTATTTCGAGTAAACCCAAGCCAAATTGGACTCGATTACATTGAAAAGAGCTTGCCTCAGAAATTCACATGCAGCTTAGCTGCTGCCGCCTTGTTTTGGATAAAGTATCGAAGATGGTGCTGAAATTAGATATAATCGAAAAAGTACAAAAAGTTGCTGCTGAACTGCAGCTGCCTCTTTTGGGATCTAGCATAATAAATGGACTTCTCTGTAGCTAGTGGAACATCTTTTTGTTCTTTAATTGAGATTTTGTGAAACCCTAGACAACCCTGCGAATTTGGTTGGTAAGTGCAAGAAATGTTGCTGCTGAACTGCTGCTGGCTCTTTTACATAAAGTTGCCTTACCCTGCCTCCCTCAGGTGCAAAAGGAAATCCTTGGAAGGGGCGGGGCTAAAAATCAAATTATAGCAAATTTTCCATTAGTTTTAATGGGCGGCGGCTGCTGCTGCTGCTGCTGGGCCATCAAAACGCTGTAGGTGAAATGCTGCTGCTGCTGCGACTTGCCGCATTTCGATAGACAATTTCTTGCCTCTCCTCCTTCTCCTTCCACCGCTCTGGGTCAGTTTTATGGTTCGAGCTTCGTCGTGTTTTTCTCATTTTCTATTTATTTATTTTTTATTATTATGATTTTTTCTTTTTCTCTCATCCGCGGCAGGAAATATCTTTGGTCGTCCTTCTAAATGACAACGCCTCATCGCGCAATTTGTTTACCTTACATTCTGTTCGTGTGCTCTCCTCTTGGGGTGGTATTTCTTATGTTTTTTGTACATCAATTTCAGAATTGCTACATTAGTGTTGCCCACTTAACAAGTTTAAGGGGGAGCCGCGCCTCGCTGCGTATTAAAATTAGTGATTAATTTTTACGCTCGGAATATGCAAATGCGTTGCATTGATGAATACATTCGGACGCGGAGGGCGTCACTTCATTTTCTACTTCATTGCCAAAGTTCGACGCTTTGGGGGCCTGGTCCACTGGGAATAGCACAGCGACGTTCTTTTTTTACATTTCTCGTTGTTTTTTTTTTTTGTTTTTTTGGAAAGGAAATGAAAAATTTTTATGTCATATTTTTCGTTGGCGTCCTGGCCAGCGGCTAAAATTGATTATGGATGAACGCAACGACGCTGCGTGGGCGTGGACTGAGCGCAATTAACATTATTTTTAATTTTTTGGGCTCGCTAATGAAGCATGCAAATGGCGTCCTTCTTTCTAACTTGATTTCCACGATTAGCGTCTAATTTTTTATGTATTTTCATATAGAAAATTTGAAGTGGAAATTAGGCTTTTTAACTGTCAATTGATATGCAAAAAGAAAAGTTTGGAACTAAGAGAAAACCTTGGGGATTTAAGTCATACTTTTGAAAATGGGCTTTTGTGAAGAAGGGAAGGTAAGTTACTTAATGAGTTACTTAATGAATCAATAGCGCATTAACAGCAGCTTAAGTTAGTTGAAGGAGCTCATTTTGAGGGCAAAGTTGAGTAACGCCCGAACTAATGCAGAGAAAGCAAAATTTTTAGAATGAATCCACGATTTTACATCTGTGTGTCATTTTGTTCGAATGATTTTAACTCTTTGACATTCATTTGTCTGGCGTTTACTCACCTTTGTGATTCTAGAACAGGGGTGCCCACAGCCTATGCGCTAGCCCCACATTCGTTGTACTTTGGTTTACGCATAGACATGTCCGCGAGCTTAGATACTTGCCAATAACCTCGTGCTTTTACTAGGCTTGATTGTGCTCGCCGCCTTGGTTCGACACACTCGAAATGATCGCAAACACTTCGAGTCAGAACGAGCAAGCTCTTTGCTTCGCGCGATTAATTATAAAACAAGCTTGCTTTAGCGGTTGCCGAACCCTGCCCGTTGCTAAACGAGTACTAGCAAGCCTTACGCCAGTCAAGGGCAAACCTTTTTAAGCTCCACTCGCGCTTACTCGGCTTGCTGACGGCGAGCCTCGACAAGCCTTTTATGCAATTTTTGGTGTGTTTTAAAAACAACAACATGTTACAAGAAGGAACGAGAGGGACCTACATTTTAACGCCGAATCCGAACGGCAGATAGAGAAGCTTTCGCATGGCTAATTACTTACAAAGCTGGCGCCAACAGCAGAGAGGGGTGACCGGTTGCAAAGTTTATTCAAAGAAAAACTTTTCATTAGTTGTTCCGAGGCGGGATTGAACCCACGACCTCTTGCACAGCGGTCGCGCACACTAGCCGCTGAGCCACCCGGCCAGCTATTGGCTATTATGCTATCTCTTTTGCTCTCACAAACTTTTGATACAGCTTGCAGCAGATCTTTGACTTCTGCAACTCGCGGTGACTCGCGGCAGAAGCTACGAGTAATTGATAGTATTTGTACTGAGCTTGCAAATACAATGATCGGCCAATACCAGAGTGGTTTGGAGACTTTTGTTATGTGTATGGCGCTTGAACAAGCCCCGAGCGCTGAGTTTACTTGTATCGCACTTAAAGCAAGCATGAGTGAGCTTACTCGTGGCGGCTCGCTGCAATTCTCTGATAATTACGCATATCACAAAATTCCCAAGCAACTACAAATTTAAGGGGGTCTTCTCATTGAGCAACTTTTTTAAACCCTCGTATTTTGACCTATGCGTTAAGTTTTCTCGGTTCTACCGGACCGATTTTGATGAAACAAAAGTGAATTCGACGGAAAATTGTCAGCTCTTTAAAACTGCATTTAAACATTTTTGATTTTTTCTTTTTTTTCCAAAAAAATTACTTCAAACTTTAAAAGCGTTTATCTCGAAACCACGTTTTTTTCGAACTGGCGGCCATGATATCTCCAGTTCAACTGAACCGATTTTCATGAAACAAAGTGGAATCGACGCAGAAGTTTCACCATTCTCGGCTGAACCTCGACCATAATTTTAAAAAATTTTTTACTATTTTTTTTACACTAAACTACAAAAAAAAAGCCCGAAATTGAAATTTTTTTTTTGAATGGCCGCCATTTTGTCAAAAAAAAAAATCACAAAATTAAGTTTGAGGTTCAACCGAGAATTACATCTATACTGATTATAACCCCGTTTTTTTTTTTCATTTCGGACGCTCCGGAGACCCGGAATCGTGGCCGCCGTGACGACACCTTTTTTCACCACCAACTTTGAAGTCTCATTACTTTTTGAACAGCCCTCGTATCGAGGCAAAAAAAATTTTTTTATTTACTTTTAGAACCTTTTGTAATACAATAAATAAAAAAAACGTTCTTCAATTATTCTTTGCGTTTTCAAATAAGAATTTTTTAAAAAGGGTCCAAAAAACGGGTTTGTGATGAAGCTTCACGATTTTTTTAAAGTCGTAAGAGATTTAAAGTCGTGGCTTGACCGGCTTAGGTCGGTGAACGTGAGCAAGGCCGCCGGCAGTTTGACGTTTTGCGCACCTGGAAAACCCTGTGGGAGTCGTACGACCCAACTTTCCCGAGTGGGTCAAGCTAGAACGCCATCCTGGGTCAGCGGAGGCCTTTTGGCTTGACTGACTTGGGTCAGTAAAGTTGTACAAGGCGTTATTTTGCGTTGGGCTGCCGGCAACTTGACGAATTGTATGATTTGGTGTCGTAGGTGTGTTTTAGGGTGCCATATGTTGCGCTGGGTCACCTGCAACATACGGTCTTTGCTTCTGTCAGGGTTTTACATCTGGGGCAGGCGTGGATTAAACTGGGCCAACCTGTGCTGAGTCGCCGACACTCTGTTCTAATAGAGCGGGTTTTTGTTTTTCCAAGCTGGGTAGCCGTCAACGTGGGGGGAGCAAAAAAAAACCCTAAATTATTTTTATCTAAAACAATTTTTCCAATATTAAAGAAATTTTCCCTAGTCCCGACACTTTATAAAAATTTTGTAAGTGACCTTAGACAGGACTGAGTCCTCCCTCAGCTGGAAAACTTCCTGAGAAGTTCTTCTTAATTGGTCGGTGTAGTAGATAAGTTGTTTAATTTTCATACAACCCCTTTCAATGTAATCGACAGACCGCTTTGGTTAAGGTTTACTTGAAATAGTCCATTGCATTAACTGAATCCTGGTGTGTGGTCTATTGTGTGGCACCCATTGTGAGGATAGCTATGTTAGGACACTTTAAGCACTTTCATGTTCTGTTGTTTTGTCTTTAATTGTTTTATTTCATTCCAGAGATGTTATTTAAAAGCTCCGATCAGCTTATTGCACTTATTTCTATTTCCCTACAAATTTACGGGGCTGTCTAATTTCAGGATAGAGTAGTGAAGAGCAGCGATGTTCCAGGGGCCGAGCGCCATGGGCTATTTACACGCACACGAGTTGACCGCAGAGCTCTCATTCGCTGCCCAGCCGTCGTTGAGGGCAGTTCAAAGCTGGGCTGTGTCGCTTTGCTATCGCACACCAATACACTCTTACTTTTTGGCCTCGCTCTTCTTGAACATCGCTGGTGTAAAGCACCAGTGCCTCAATAAAAGAAGAAATAGTTGCTCCTCTGTATCCGAAACAGCTCATTTCCGATGCTTTATATAAGCAAGGCAGCTGTAGTTCAGCAGCATCTTTTTGCACTACATTCTTTTGCCATACAAATTCACATAATTGTCTAATTTCAGCAGCCAGTAGTGCAAAGCTTAGTTAACCAGAAAATGCTGCTGTACTGCAGTTGCCTCTTTTAAGGTAAAAGTAAAAGAAAATGCAAACTTGATTCGGAGCTGCTCCTTGCGCCCCTTTGGACCCTTTACCGAAGCACAATGTTTGTTTTTTTTTTCCTTTGAATAAACATCTGCTGCTCCTGTTACACCCCACGCACCCCCGCCCTCCCCATCCCCATCCCCTACCCTGCCAGTTTGTCTCATTGAAAATGCACAAAGGCAAAAGTTGCCCCGGCACTCCCTGCGTTACCCCACCATTTGTTCTGGCCTAGGTGCCGGCTTCCCTTCACTTGGTGTGTCGTGTTGTTGTTATGCCCTTTTTGCATTAAGAAATTAAAATCAGCGCTAGAAAAATGCACACAGTTCGCACAAGCACAAGCGTGGCCCGGTGTTGCACATGTGGTGCCAGCTACGTCCTTCGTCCTGCGTGGCTTGCCTAGTCGAGTGTTTTTGTTATTTTTGCGGAAGTTTTGTAATTGCGGAAACTGCTTCAGCTTCAGCTTCAGCTACAGCTTGGGCTGCTCAAGTGTTCGATACGACTGTGCTGTAGCTCTCGCGGTGCCCAAACTTGCAAAACTTGAAGTTATGGACGCGTAAATTGAAAATACACATGAGAACTAGTCGTAGACCCTTCGCTCCTCTCCCTCTCTCTGGCGCTGGCTAGACAAATAGTGCAACGGTTCGTGGAAAACGCGGTCGCCACATTATTGAAACTATAAATTTCTGAAAGCAATCTTTTGCGGCCAGACTGGAACTGCGACGCGTATTTGTTTTGGTGTTGTTGCTCGCTTTGGAGGCTGGCCTCCGACCCCGCGGCTACCACGTCGATGTTGTGGTCGAAAAGTTTTCTCATTTCGCATGTGCAGGCGCGTGTACCAAAAAGTTACTTGCCAACCCTTACACAAAGAATAAAGAGGGCCTAAAATTAGGCAACACAAATTCACACTTGCGCGTCTTGGAAATGTTGGGTGAGCAATAGAAGGTACACCCAAAAGAAATCATCATCAAAAGAACAATTTGAAACTATTGAGTATCGTTTTCTTCAAGTAAAAGTTTTAAAATGATATTTCACGCATATCAAATTGATACTGAATTGTATCAGATTGATATTTTATATTAAATATTCAGTATTAATTTGATACTAGCTTTTACCAATTCAATTTTTCAATTGTCTAACTTTTGGCATACAACATTTTTAAGCTGAAACTTCACTGAGAACTGCAGGAGGGTTGATAAGGAATTTGAGGTATGATAAATCTTGATTTTGTGATTTTCAATCTTATTCCACAAAAAGTGGCAGAGAAAAGACGCCTAAGTAGAGTCTGGCACAATAGCAGGAACCCGAGGGAAAAAGCAGCGCTAAACAGGGCTGTTAAAGGAAGTCCTCTCAATGCTTTGAGGGCAGTCACTTGATAGTAACTTGGAGGCAGCTGAAACTGGCGATTCCTTTGGAACCAAGGAAAAAAAGACCAACAAAGAGACTAGCCCCTGTCATACATCCTTCTGGTACTTGGTGTCATTCTGAAAAGGAAAAAGCAATTGCCTTTGCGGAACACCTACACAACGCTTTCTCGCCCTTTGAACTATATACCACTAGCGAAAACGAAGACACCAAGAATTTTCTTGACATTCCTTGTCAGATGGATCTTCCCATTCGAGTGGTAAGCAGCCAGAAAGTCATGGAAGAAATTTCTCTTTTGAAAAACAAAAAATCCCCTGGATATGACAGCATTTGAGCCCCAGCAATAAAAGCGCTACCAGAAAGTTCCATTGAGCTTCTCACTTACATTTTCAATAGTTACTTCCAACTCGGACATTTTCCTTCATAATGATGCCAAAACCTAGAAAGCCTGCAAATGAGTTAGCATCCTATCGTCTAATAAGTTTATTGACGGTGATCTCCAAAATTCTCGAAAGAGTGTTCTTGCATTGATTGCTGCCAATAATGGAGGATACCCGCATGATTCCTGAGCATCAACTACACTCATAAAAAAAGTCCCAAATTAGCTCTTAAAATTAGAAATTCGCCTATGAAATACGTCCTAAGGCAACTCACCCTAAAACTTAGAAAAATAATTTCTAAATATTATGGAAAGCTTTTCTTAACCAAAGGGCTACTTTTTTTAGAATTAGAATCTCTTTCTGAATCATAGAAAACTATTTTCTTAAAATAAACAATTTTTCTCTAATATAGAGACAAATTTTTCTTAATAAGAGAAAAGGTATTTTCTTAAAATCAGAAAAAATTTTTTAAGACCACCGGTTCAGGTCCAAGTACCACAATCCAGGTCCACCACCGGGTCCAGGTCCACCACCGGGTCCAGGTCCACCACCGGGTCCAGGTCCACCACCGGGTCCAGGTCCACCACCGGGTCCAGGTCCACCAGGTCCAGGTCCAGGTCCTGACCTTTCAGTCGTCAGTGACCAGAGTCTTACAGTCGCCACCTATGCTGATGACACTGCATTTTTAGCTGCCTCAACAAGACCATCTCAAGCGTCGTACAAAGGCAGCTCAATCTGTATAACCAATCGTTGGCCAGATGTAATATAGCAGTCGGCTGCATGTCATAACGCCCAGTGTCATAGCGCCCAGGGGGGCGCTATGCCACATTAAAGGGTCCATCACCCGCACCGAAAATGTCACAGCGCCCGTGGGCCTTATGACATTTTCAACCTGTGTCATAACGCCCTCAATTTCTTAAAACTTGCAAAGTTTATCAAGAATCAATGAAAGTACCGTTATTAAAAGTACAGTTTAATGTGTTATCTCGTTTGCAATCGCGCTTCACATGTTTTTGGCACAATAATATACTATTTAGTTTGTGATTGATCTCGAAACTAAGTGCACGTGAAATGGAATCTGTTTATGAATATAAAATTGTACCTGGATTTAGAAAAAATTCTAAGTTGCTGCTATTTATAAGCCAGCAACAATTGTTTAAAATTAAAAGTGTTTTGAAGGAAAGTTCGCGTTATATTTGCTACATAAAAGACTGTAGTGTTTCAGTGGCCTTGTCCAATAGTGGTGTGTGTACTCAAATGAGTCTCGAGAGCAGCCACAACCATGCTTCTCCCCAAGACCTAATAAAAAGACTAGAGTTAATTAACAATGTCAAAAGTCAATGTGAGCAAAAAAATTTAAAAAAGAAAAGGCGTGCGCGACATCTTCTACGAAGAATGCCTCAAAAGCGGAGAAGCGGCTTCTTCAGTTGCTTTTCCTAAAATAAGACGGCAATTGTTTAGGATCCGGAGTAAAAACGCGATGGAAAACCCCAAGTCGCCAAGTGAAGTCAAATTGCTATTTGAGGATGACGCTTTCCAGGAAGAATATGGCAATTCTAAGCAAAATCAGCTACCTTTTATAGGTCCACTATTGTGGAAGAAAACTTTGCTTATTGCATTTTCCTATCGCCAAGCATTGTGCAGGTGATTGAAAGTAGGCCAGGAGAACGCCACTTTTTCATAGATGGAACATTCGATACGGTGCCTTCTTGCGGCTTTAAACAATTGCTCATTGTTCATTATCAATTCAGGAACCATGTAAGTATATAAATATATACAGTTTGTGCGATATTTAACTCAAATGGTTGAAGTTCTTAAATGTATAATTTGCCTTGAAACTCCGCGTGATGTGGTACTATTACCTTGTAGCCACTTCAAAATATGTTTTGAGTGCTACAAAAAGATGAAAATTAAAGCGGCGAAGTCTCTATTGCTCTGCCCATATTGCAGGCAAATAGTAGACAGCCAAATCAAAAGTATATCAATAATGTTTAAATGAAATGTTAACACAATTTTGTATTTAAATTTACTTTATTAAAGCGCAAGCAAAAATTGTTTTACATAAAAATCGCGCGATTTTTATGTAAAAAAATTTTGCCTGCGGCGCTTCTTACGTTATTGAGCAGTCTATTCTCACAAGAAATTATGCTGGGCGGCTATTTATACCAGGTATTTCATTATTATTAGGTTCGGGCGTTAATGCACTTCTCATAGTGTCATAAGGCCCACAAGAAAAATGACATAAAGCCCGCGGGCGATATGACACTTTCAAAAGTGACAGAACGCCCGCGGGCGCTATGACACTGGGCGTTATGCCATGCACCCATAGCAGTCAATGCAGAAAAGTCCTCCCACATTACATTCTCCAAAAGAATAGGAAACTGTCCGGGGGTCTTTTTAAATAACGCTTCCATACTAAATTGCGAAACCATCAAGTACCTTGTGTTAACCCTTTGTAGAGGACTCACATGGCGAGAGGACATAAACAGGAAGAAGCAGCAGCTCAACATCAAACTACGACAGATGTACTGGCTGTTTGGACAAGGCCATCCTTAAACCAGTATGGACTTACTCTATCCAGTTGCGGGGAACGGCATTTACGTCAAATATAAAGAGATCCAGAGATTCCAGAGCAAAGCCATAAGGATAGCGGCTGATGCTCCCTACCTAACTACCAATGAAGAACTGCACAGGGAACTCCAAATTCCATGGGTGTCCGAGGAGATCAATAGATTCAGCCAAAAACACATGAAGAGGCTGTCAGACCATCCCAATAACCTGGCCAGAAATCTGCTAGATAACAGTCCCACCAATAGGCGTCTGAAGCGTTTCCATCCACTTGACCTTCCATTCTAAAAACCAGACTTACCTCAGGCTTAAACCACCCTTTCATCACACATAATTCCACCCCATAGATATATCCATCCCATAATCATATTCACTTTCAACCTCACTTCATTTCACATTGCCACATTCCCTCATTACCTAAACTACGCAACTAAACTTCAACAATGTAAAAATGATAAAACTTAATGATTGTCCAAGTATTTTCAATATTTTTTTTTCCAATCTAGGCTATAGATTCATTTTTTTCTCAGAGTTGTTAAATAAACTTGAAAAAGATTTTCCGCTTCTCTACTTCCTTCGTAAGTGCAGCTGCAACTAAGGCAACGGTTGTCAGTATAGTTACCCACCTTCCCTTATTCCTTTTCATTTTCCCTGACCACATATATCACATGTCCCGCTGCTGTTCCTGGGTCCATATCATATGCCATTAGCTCCATCCTATTAGTGTCTAGGCAGAACATACCCCATATTTATCTACAATATTATCGCATCAAAAGAAAATTGATAATCTCTTAATAAGCCAGCTTCAGACGACGACGACGACGAAGACGCTGTCCAAACACAGCCCAAGAATTTCCTTATATTAATCAGCAGAAAGAAGCCCAAAAACCAACAAACGGGCAAAGGCAAAGGCAAACTTCAAAGTGCGCACCAAAAACGTCTTCGTCTGGCCGCCCAGCTGGACACGTGTGGGTGATGAGGTCCGAGAGCAGCCACCACCCCCATTCCCATTCCCCGTTTGACACGCACACAAATCACTTGATTCAATCATCTCGAAAATTGATAACATGCCATTTACAAATGAGATGGGCCTAAAAAACAAACGCATTGAGGTCAGACCGCCAACAAGTAGGCAACAAATTATTTATAGGCAGCCAAAGGGCAAGCAGCGGCCCAACAAAAAAATCAAAATTAGGACACGTGCCGCCAGTTGACCAAACCACCCACTACAGAGTGAAAGTTGCAGTGAAAGTGAAACGCTCTAACCGCACCAGGCACGCACCCAGCCCAACCAGAAGAAAAAAACCGCCTCCTTCTACCGCTTGAACTCATTTGTGATGCGCTGCACGCTGGGCTTTTCATTCTTTTTCCTGCCTCTTCCTTTCTTTGTGGCCTGACCCCGACCCACAATCTGAACAATCGGCCCAATCGGACAATTGATTTGAACGCATTTGCGTGTTTGCTTCAAATAACTGCAAATTATTTTCATTCTTTCTCGCTCACACGGTATTCTTTTGTGCGGCAAGTCCCCATTGTGCCATCAGCAGCTGGAACGGGCGGAGCTGGGCGCTCTGTAGAATCAAGTTAAGTGATTCGCTACGTGATGCTCTTTAGTGTGGTGGGAAGGGGGGCGACGTTTTTGACAAGAGGCAAAATATAAAAAAAAAACCAAGAAAATCTATAAAAAATATCATAAGTAGAGCACAATGGAAGAGCACAGAGGCATAAGTAAAAGATAGCAAAAAAAAAAAAAAATCGATACGAAAAAGATCCCTTGTCAGCCTTGGCATATTTTCCATATCTGCTTGCATCAACATTTTCGCCGCAGCTTAAGACATTGAGAATGATCTTAAGCCATTTGCTGACATCCAGATGAATTCCTGTTATCTGAGCAGTTGTTTCATCGCTGTCAAAGAATCTCCGGGATGTATTTTCATCATTCGTGTTTCCATAGCCCTGCCAAAAACTTC
The DNA here is from genome assembly GCA_018904265.1 of Lordiphosa collinella. NCBI lineage: Eukaryota > Metazoa > Arthropoda > Insecta > Diptera > Drosophilidae > Lordiphosa > Lordiphosa collinella. Next base: position 126,002 of record JAEIFV010000417.1, on the reverse strand, counting down.
TTTCACCTTCTATTTTCCATTGTTTTTGTGTTGGCCTGTCATCAGAGTCGTGGAAACAGAGTAAACTGTTAGTTAATCAAACATATAGCAGCTATCTGGAAGAAAAGAAATCGGCCCTGACCAGCCGTGAATGGCCACATTCATTCAAAAGTTTAACATATTTTGGCATAATCTTATTCTGAAATATAGCTGCCTATTCGTGCATTTTTGTGTGCACTCATGCATTGTCACGGTCGCCACTCATGCATTGTCACGGTCGCCAACTAAGCTCGGTTCTTCCCAAACTCAGATCAATTTTTTGCCTCTTTCTTTTTAAAAATGATTTCTTGTAAACTTGAACACGTCCGTGCCATCATCAGGTTCAATGGTTGCTCAATAGACTAATGCCAGCTGTCACTGTGGTTGGCCGCCTAATGAGAGCCCGACGTCGTCATCTGGTGCCCACACATATCCAGCGCCTGCCCAAACCCTCGCCCTCTCCCTGGTACAAAACTCCACTGCGATCTCCCCGGATTTCATTAAACGCAAATTTATGCCTTTACTTAAATGTCAAATATGGCAAATGTCAAACGTTGAGGCGGGAATAGCACATAGACAATAGTGTGTGCCGAATGTGTGTGTGTGTGTGTGTGCGTTTCTTCCTTATGTCCTTATGGGGGCCATCGACGGACTCGGTTGGTTTTTATGCGTTGTTCGTTTTGTAATTAAACGACAACGCACTCGGTTTAGCCCCTTGCGGATGGATAGATGGATGGCTGGCTGGCTGGATGACTGGATGGATGGGAGCTTTAATATGTTTTTGGCCTTTTAAAGTCCATTATTGTCTGGTAGCCACATTCTTGCCCCACGGCCCAATTGAAATCTGTCCTGGCTATGAATATATTTGGTTTGCTGCCGCCTGTGTCACTTTTTTGTCAATGCATTGACCCACAACATGGATTCTGTGGCCGGAGAAGTTGGCGTTTGACATTTATGCCGGATGTCAAGCGGACGGGTCCGGCGTCTGCAGCAACTTTCTGTTGAGGTCCATTGTCATCAGCAGAATGGACACAGGAGCGTCCATTTGTGCTTGTTATTGTCACTTGTTTTGTTGCCGGCAAACTTTTGCTTGGGAAACTATCGATACTTGGTCTTGGGGTCTCGGGTCAAGCCGGGGACGGTTGAACCCTTTTTTTTTTTGCCCTGTGTTTCGGTATTTGCAAGAACTATTCAATCGAGTCGTTTACCAGTTTTGCGACTGGCAAATGCACCCCGGAGGGCATTTTCATTTTGTTAGATTTGTGTGTATTTGACATTTTGCTTAAGTGTTGCTGACTTTTGGTTAGTTTTTTCTCAGCTGAGACTACTGCTGGCTGCTGTCTGACTGACCCAGGGTCCATTGTTTGTAGCATTGTTTGGCCAGTCGTTTGTTTGGTTTGTTGCCTGTTTTTTGAGGTCTTAATTAAAGTTTGGTCAAGTGTTTTTGAAACATTTTGGAGGAGGAGGACGGTGGGCAGAGAATGAACTCAAACTGAATTGGTACTTAATTGGTAGACATTTGTTTGTTGTTTGTTTTCGCATATAAGTAGTTGATGGATTTCTAGTTTGAGTCATTTATCAAAAAAGGGGATACTAGCACGGTCGCCAAAACCCATTAATATGGTTGGATTGGAGATGCGTGGAATTGCAAGGAATTGGAGTGTCGCATTTGCTGACAGTAAGCAACAAACTATTAAGCTTTTGAAACTGTTAACTTCTCATTCAAAACCCGTTTTTGACCCTTTTTAAAAAAATCTTATTTGAAAACGCAAAGAATAATTGAAAACTTTTTTTATTTATTGTATTACAAAAGGTTCAAAGTAAATAAAAATTTTTGCCTCGATACGAGGGCTGTTCAAAAAGTAATGAGACTTCAAAGTTGGTGGTGAAAAAAAGGTGTCGTCACGGCGGCCACGATTCGGGTCCCGGAGCGTCCGAAATGAAAAAAACGGGGTTATAATCAGTATAGATGTAATTCTCGGGTGAACCTCAAACTTAATTTTGGATTTTTTGACAAAATGGCGGCATTCAAAAAAAATTTCAATTTCGGCTTTTTTGTAGTTTAGGTAAAAAAAATAAAAATTTTAAAATAGGTCGAGGTAGAGAATGGTGACAATTCGCGATACTGTTTCGAAAACGGTTCAGTGAACTGAGATATAGGCCGCCAGTTCGAAAAACGGGTTTCGAGATAAACGCCTTTAAGTTTGTTCTTAATTAGGTCATTGGGTCACTAAAAGGACTATATCTCCTAAATAAGTACAAATTTTGGGGGATATTTTTGAAATCAACTAAAATAATCAATGCCGTCCCACTTTGATTACCTCAAAAGGTAGCCTTAGAGCTGTTGATGTACTTTCATGTAGATTGAAAAAACTAGAGAACAAGGCATCTTCAGTTAAGAACTTTGTTGCTTTAAGGCTGGTTATGTTACATACTGAACTCTATAGAGAAAATTGCAATTTTTAAAAAATGGCGACCGTGCAACTAAGCAACCCGTCAATCGATAACATATTGCTAAAATCCCTAATGCGAGACTCAGATTCAATTAGAGGTAGGAGTAAAAGAAGGGATAGAAGAGCCACTTTCTAAGTGGGAAAAACAGTAAATCAAAGTGACAGTAGAATAAAAAGTTCTGAATAAAATTTTGCTAAAATATGTCAAACTTTTCAATGAAGAGGACCTGGTCCCAGTCCCAGTTAAAGTTTTTAAGTTGCTCACAAAAATAGTTCATCTGATGTCAGTACTTATGAAGTTTGGCTAAGTTTGTAACCCGGAGTTTCGAATTCGATTTATCTGCGAACCGCACCTTAACTCCAACCAAGTTTAATAAAGTATCTAAGCCTTAACTTGTTCCGAACATTAGATCTCTAGTCTTAGTTGGGCGACTGAGTCCCAAAATCACCAGACAGCTACAAATAAATAGTGTTTAAATCGGCTCCTATAGGGAAACATATTATATTATGCGCCAACGACAGAAGCTAAGGAACAATTGTCTTCAGGTAGAATTAACTATTTGTTGTGGACGAATGATTTCGCCATCATCCAACAGGCAATAATCGGCAATAATCGGATTTCACTTTCTATTTCTAGTGGTTTTTGTTGCTTCAGAATTATTTTCTTCATTTGTATTGGTGTCTACGAGGCCGTAAGCCGTCTCTGGGCACCTCTGAGCTAGCCACTCACCAGTATTTGTGTTTAACTCAGAACTCGAATTGCCTTTCTTAACAAACTTTTCAATTTCTTTTTTTAAATAAAATAAATGAAAAACTCTTTAGAAAGTGAACTGTGAAAACGCTGTCAGTCGATAAACAACTGTCAAACAGCTAGGCCCCAGGTCGGCTAACAAAAATGTTTAGTATACAAACTCACATCAAGCTGAACAGATCTTAACCAAGCCATAATAAAAAAATATTTATCAAATATATCAAAGGGTAAGAAAATCTTTTCGGCCTAAAAGTGTAGTCTCAAAGAAAGTGATGTTCCTAGAACCTGCTGCACCACCAGTATATTTTATACGTAACAATACCGCGGAGGGTCCTTTGTTGAAGAAAACCTGCATAATCAATCAGTATATTTTGATACTGACCGGAGAGGAGCGGATACCTATCTCAGAGTAAGAAAATCTTTTCGACCTAAAAGTGCAGTCTCAAAGAAAGTGATGTTCCTAGAACCTGCTGCACCACCAGTATATTTTATACGTAACAATACCGCGGAGGGTCCTTTGTTGAAGAAAACCTGCATAATCAATCAGTATATTTTGATACTGACCGGAGAGGAGCGGATACCTATCTCAGAGTAAGAAAATCTTTTCGACCTAAAAGTGCAGTCTCAAAGAAAGTGATGTTCCTAGAACCTGCTGCACCACCAGTATATTTTATACGTAACAATACCGCGGAGGGTCCTTTGTTGAAGAGAACCTGCATAATCAATCAGTATATTTTGATACTGACCGGAGAGGAGCGGATACCCATCTCAGAGTAAGAAAATCTTTTCGACCTAAAAGTGCAGTCTCAAAGAAAGTGATGTTCCTAGAACCTGCTGCACCACCAGTATATTTTATACGTAACAATACCGCGGAGGGTCCTTTGTTGAAGAAAACCTGCATAATCAATCAGTATATTTTGATACTGAGCGGAGGAGGGCGGATACCCATCTCAGAGTAAGAAAATCTTTTCGACCAAAGAAAGTGATGTTCAGAACCGCAAGTATATTTTATAGTAAAATAGGAGGGTCCTTTGAAGAGAACTGCATAATCAATCAGTATATTTTGATACGACGGAGAGGAGCGGATACCTATCTCAGAGTAAGAAAATCTTTTCGACCTAAAAGTGCAGTCTCAAAGAAAGTGATGTTCCTAGAACCTGCTGCACCACCAGTATATTTTATACGTAACAATACCGCGGAGGGTCCTTTGTTGAAGAGAACCTGCATAATCAATCAGTATATTTTGATACTGACCGGAGAGGAGCGGATACCCATCTCAGAGTAAGAAAATCTTTTCGACCTAAAAGTGCAGTCTCAAAGAAAGTGATGTTCCTAGAACCTGCTGCACCACCAGTATATTTTATCGTAACAATACCGCGGAGGGTCCTTTGTTGAAGAGAACCTGCATAATCAATCAGTATATTTTGATACTGACCGGAGCGGAGCGGATACCCATCTCAGAGTAAGAAAATCTTTTCGGCCTAAAAGTATAGTCTCAAATAAAGTGACTCTCCTAGAACCTGTGCTGCGCTGAGGGTTTGCAATCAACTGCATAATCCATCTCAGAGTAAGAAAATCTTTTCGTGATTCGTGAAGTGATTTTTCTAGAACCTGTGCTGCACCAGCAGTATATTTTGTCAACCATACCGAAGCGGATACCTATCTCAGAGTGAAACATGGCGATTTGGGACTTCATATGGCAATCCGAAGCCAATTTTGGTAAGTTACGAAGCCACGCATAGCCATAGCCTGTGTACCCTCCGACCGTCTGACTGACTGCCTGACTGACTGATTGTTTTGCCCACAGTTTGTCACACTTAATTAAAGAAAATTTTAAGCACTTTAGATGTCAATTTGTTGCCCACTTTTCGTGGCGGCCAATACGATGACAGTCGCCAGTTAAAATGCTGAAAAAGGCAAAAAAAAAAAAAACGAGAGAAGAAACGGTTTAATTAAGTCGAAACCCTTTCGTGCGTGCCCTGGGCCCCATGGCCCAAGTGGCGGCAGTGACTCAAGTGGCCAGAAACGGACGAGTAGTCACTTGGGTCTGCAGGCGCGTTAATTTCCAAGGTGTTTGCCCTGCCCAGGCTGCTTCCGTTCTGGTATAAAAAATCAGCGTAATTAAAAATCAAATGATTTTCTTTTTTCTCTCCATTTCTTCATTAATTTTGCGCTTTTTTCCACCCCTTTTCACTTTTTGAAGTGATTTATTTGTTTAATCCCTTTCAAAGCCACTTGAAATGTTGCTGATTAGGAGGGATGGTGGCGGAGGAGGAGGAGGGGTACTCAGTCAATTGATTCGTTATTGAAGAAGCTGCTGCTGCTCTGCCGCTGCAGCTGATCTGCTTCTTGTCTGATTTTTAATCCGCATTCGATACGGTAACAATTTTTTACCTCATCACCAATCAACGGCTGCAGCTTCTGACATTCGCATAACTTCCGATTTAATCCCAACGCCTGAATGTCTTGCTCTCCAACTCCAATTCCAATTCCAACAACAACCCGTCTCCGTCTCCGTCTCCTGGGTGTACCATCACCTGAGTTATGCCGCTGCGCTGTGCGTTGTCGTATTTTGTAAGCTTTTGCGCCTCGGCTACCAGCAGGGAGCAGGGCAGGAGAGAGCGGGGGACACATCGTCGTCGTCGTTGAAGCGATAAAAGATCAATTTAGTTGCGCTCTAAAGTCGACGAAGCCGTCGCTGATTTAAATCCGATCATTGCGAGACGATTTGATGCGAACTGAAACATGCACATGGAATTTGCAATTATCGAACATCAAAGGCAACAATCGTGGACGCTGAATCGCTGCTGAATCGCTGTTACTTAATGATCAGTTGATCAGTTGGTCAGTTGGTTCCCCCCTCTCGCTTTCGCTCTCTCCAGTATCTAGATAATTGAAAGCGACCTAATCAGCTTGTAAGTTGAGAGCAACGCTTAGTTTCTTCGACTGACTTTGACTTTTTGGGCCGCACCTTCTTTCGTATTTAAATGCAAACATTCGGCTTTCAATTGGACTTCAAACTTTTCGGGAGAATCAATTGACGCAGATTACACTTAAAGACTTCTGGACTTGCTTGGTTCTTAAAGAAGAATGAACCACCGATTGACTTGAAGATGAACCACAGATTGACTCAAATCAATCGATGGTTCATCAAGTCAATCTGTGGTTCATCTTCAAGTCAATCTGTGGTTCATCTTCAAGTCAATCTGTGGTTCATCTTCAAGTCAATCTGTGGTTCATCTTCAAGTCAGTCTGTGGTTTATATTCAATTCAGTCGGTGGTTAAGTCAATCTGTGGTTCATCTTCAATTCAATCTGTGGTTTAAAATTGACTTGAAAATTGACTTTAAGAAGAACCACCGATTGATTTAAAGATTTGAAGATTGACTTGAAGATAAACCACCGATTGACTGGAAGATGACCCACCGTCTGAATTGAATATAAATCCCCGACTGAATTGAATATAAACCATAGATTGAATTGAAGATGAGCCACAGATTGAATTGAATATGAACCTGTGACTGACTTAAAGAGATGTGACTTAAAGAGATGTGACTTAGAGAGATGTGACTTAGAGAGATGTGACTTAGAGAGATGTGACTTAGAGAGATGTGACTTAGAGATGTGATTAGAGATGTGACTTAGAGAATGTGACCTTAGAGAGATGTGACTTGGAGATGTGACTAGGAGTGACTTATACTCTGAACCCATTCAGTTCCTGATTGGGTTGCAGAATTCCTATTGAAAATCATTAGGCTTGAATAAAACTATAAATTTTAAGGCATAATTATTGCAGCAAAAAAACGGTGCTAGGTACCCAAGTTAAAGCATACTCCGACTCGCTTAGGCAAACTACTTTTCCCCCATAGACGAAAACTTGTTACTGAAATTGACGCCAGACTGACGCACAAGCAATTGCTGCACTTCGGAGTGAACAACAATTGATTGCGGTTTCTAAGCTACATTCTCTGTTTAGGCTGAACCAAACGAATTCTCCCGCTTTATAAACTAATTCTTCAGCTACTAAACCTACTACTAAATTGACATATTTTTGAAATCTCGGTAGACGTTTTCTTATATACAATTCAGTCCTTATTTCTTTCCTTTTCCAACTCGATCCAGTTCATATAATTACTAATAAACCAAACTTAGGCAGCAGCTAGCCAAACCAGACAGTCCAAAATAGACCAGACCCGGGCGAATGACTGTTGTCTGTTGGCTGGGTGTAGGGCTTTGGGTAAAGCGCTCTGTTCAAAAATCAAATAGCAAAGAACTACAAATTACATGCCAAAATGCACTTCAATACAAAGCACTTGGGTAAACAGTAGACACACACACACTCACACACATGCGCGCATACACAAGGACTCTGGCACACCTGTGGCCCAGTCCTAGTCCTGACCCATCCCCCCCCTACCCCGTCCGCCAATGACGATGTAAACCTTAAGGTATTTTGCGATAATTGCACTTTGCTGTTGTTGGCTGCTCCTGCCGCTCGTGCTACTTCTGGTGTGGACTTGCCAAAAAGAGTTGGCTCTGCTTTCCAGCTCCAAAACTCGCATTGTAGTCTCATAGTCGTCGTTGTCTGTGCGTGGCGCAAGATAAACAAAAGACAACTGTTCCATGTGAGAGGAGAGAACTGAGGCTGTAGTCTGGCACATGTCTTCGCCAGGCGAAAGCAAGCACCTGACTCCTGCTGTTCCTGCTGAGACTACTTTCCAGTGCAATGTGTGTGTGTGTGTGGTACAGTGGGTACTGGAAAAAAAGAAGGAAGGTTTTTCTTAACACCTTAGAGATAAAATAGAAGATGAAATATTGAAGATGAAATATTGAAGATGAAATATAAGATGAAATATAGAAGATGAAATATAGAAGATGAAATATAGAAGATGAAATATAGAAGATGAAATATAGAAGATGAAATATAGATAGATGAAATATAGAAGATGAAATATAGAAGATGAAATATAGAAGATGAAATATAGAGATGAAATATAGAAGATGAAATATAGAAGATGAAATATAGAAGATGAAATATAGAAGATGAAATATAGAAGATGAAATATAGAAGATGAAATATAGAAGATGAAATATAGAAGATGAAATATAGAAGATGAAATATAGAAGATGAAATATAGAAGATGAAATATAGAAGATGAAATATAGAGATGAAAAAGAAAAAAGAAGATGAAATATAGAGATGAAATATAGAGATGAAATATAGAAGATGAATAATATAGAAGATGAAATATAGAAGAAAATAGAAGATGAAATATAGAAGATGAAATATAGAAGATGAAATATAGAAGATGAAATATAGAAGATGAAATATAGAAGATGAAATATAGAAGATGAAATATAGAAGATGAAATATAGAAGATGAAATATAGAAGATGAAATATAGAAGATGAAATATAGAAGATGAAATATAGAAGATGAAATATAGAAGATGAAATATAGAAGATGAAATATAGAAGATGAAATATAGAAGATGAAATATAGAAGATGAAATATAGAAGATGAAATATAGAAGATGAAATATAGAAGATGAAATATGAAGATGAAATATAGAAGATGAAATATAGAATGAAGATGAAATGAGAATAGGAGAATATAAAGATGAATATGATGAAATATGAGATGAATATAAAGATGATAGTGAAATATGAAGATGAAAATAGAAGATGAAATAGAAAATAGAAGATGAAATATAGAAAAAGAAATAGAGATGAATAAGAAGATGAAAAAAGATGAAATATGAAGATGAAATATAGAAGATGAAATATAGAAGATGAAATATAGAAGATGAAATATAGAAGATGAAATATAGAAGATGAAATATAGAAGATGAAATATAGAAGATGAAATATAGAAGATGAATTAGAAGATAATATAGAGATGAAATATAGAAGATGAAATATAGAAAAAAAGAAGAAAATTAGAAGATGAAATATAGAAGATGAAATATAGAAGATGAAATATAGAAGATGAAATATAGAAGATGAAATATAGAAGATGAAATATAGAAGATGAATATAGAAGATGAAATATAGAAGATGAAATATAGAAGATGAAATATAGAAGATGAAATATAGAAGATGAAATATAGAAGATGAAATATAGAAGATGAAATATAGAAGATGAATTTGAAATATAGAAGATGAAATATAGAAGATGAAATATAGAAGATGAAATATAGAAGATGATATAGAAGATAAAATTAAGATATATTGCTGTTAAAAAACCTGATAAATAGCACATAAGTAGCAGATTCAATAGCAGATTTCCTTTCAAAAAACTAACCAAAGCCACACTACAAAATGGTTTGGTTCATTTCTCCTCCTTCTCTTAACACTAAAACTCGCTCGCTCTCTTCATTTCACTTTGACTTTTGCCTTTCTCAATGGGTTCCACTGTACTTACTACTTAATTAATTCAAATCTTGCTAATTGCATTTTATTTGCTTTTGCTGCGCAGATTTTAAGTTTTTAATTGCAAATCCAATGCCTCTTTCTTATCCCCTCCCAGTAACCAGATTTTTGCAAAAGATTCTTGAACCCCAAGTGGAGAAAATTTCCGCTATATGGATCATAGCTATCGTGTTGAGCGGAATCCTTGTTTCTACCTTAATTCTGGGATACATCACGGTAAAAGGACAACGTCGAATTCAATCGACAGTAAGTATATTGAAATCAGTAGTCTACACCCACAACCAACCCCTTTTTTTCCCGTCCCAGATTTTACTCAATGTGGCGACATTCAAATTTCAGAGCCTTTTTAAGGGTATGGCGAGAAAACATTTAAACGTCTACTCCAGCTCGAGCGACGATTTGAGCGAAGATTTTGAGAAAACGCAAAGCTTACCGTGTAAGTAGAACATAGCCAGGATTTTATAAGCTCAACTAATGTGTGCATTCCACAGGTCATCTTCCTTCCTATAAATCTTCCGAAATGACGATGAAACTCGCAAGGAAAATTGTCTGCCAAGACGCCCTCAAGCCCACGCCGGCTTTACCGCCGTTAAAAGAAGAGCAAGAAATTGATTCTAAAATGCAAATTGGACAAGAGGAAGAACTGATCCCAAATATAACCGCAATTCACCCTAGATCGCAAGGCGTTGTGAATAGGGTTGAAATATCACCGCGAACGGCGTTGTTGTGGCAAAAGCCGATTAATCCCAACGCCTGAAAGTCTTGCTCTCCAACTCCAACTCCAATTCCAACAACAACCCGTCTCCGTCTCCTGGGTGTACCATCACCTGAGTTATGCCGCTGCGCTGTGCGTTGTCGTATTTTGTAAGCTTTTGCGCCTTTTCTTTTGTTTTGTTTACACTGTTTCTTACACGTATTATTGTTAGTTTTTAATTTTCACAACTCAACACTCAAAACCTACACTACACCTACACTACACACCAAAAACAGACAACACCACAAGACACCATACATCTAAATTAAAAGTATATAAAAAAAAAAATTTTTTGAGTTTAATGAGGTTTGAAGGAGAAAAGAAGGAAAAATGCAAAACCTCTATCCCCCCCACTCTTTTTTTCATTTTTTTTCAAAACCCATGCTTCCAGCACCTGTCGGTCGTCCAAGCCCCTGCTTCCCTAATTCGTTCGCCTTCCGCCTGTACACTTTTACTGGAGCTTCTTCACAACGAGTAACATTTCCAAGCCAGCGCAGCCGCTGTTTTATGCGTTTGACTAGGTCAGTGTCCCCATAGAGCTAATACAGTTCGTGATTCATTCGGATGCGTCAATTGCCTCCTCATCCGTTGATGATTCTGCGCCGTATAGCACGACTGGGATGATAAGCGACTTGTGTAGCGCAATTTTCGTTTTCCGAGAGAGGGCTCTGCTCTTGAACTCCTTACTAAGCCCGTAGTAAGCCTCTGCTTCTGACAAAATCAAAAAGTCGCTTTCATAGGCGAAACAAGCGAAAAAGCGAAACAGCAGCGGCAGTCGTCCCTTAGTGATTTGTCTGAACTGCTTTGTCTCTACTTTTGATAAGGAGCGCAAGTTGGAGCTGCTGCTGCTTTCAATCAATAGCTGAAGTTTTCTTCCGACTGTTTTCTTTGCCTTTGTGTTTTGCATGCTATAACAAATAAAACTTGACGCCAAACACAATGCCATGACAAGAGCGCGAGCGCAAGTGCGATCGCGAACGCGCACATACACATAAATATAGAACACTTGCGGCTGCGGCTGACCTGTGCTTTTGATCGAAAGCAGAGAGCAAGGCAACTTAGAAAGATCTCAAAGTGACGACTGCTACTGTTGCCACGCAGAAGTAAAAAGTTTGCAACTTTTCTTACTTCGACTACAGCAATTTAAACACTTAAATCTGGGACAGAATGAAAAACTGACTGGCAGAAAATCAAAACACCGAGGTTGTTAACCTGGAGCAGTGAGCGGCTCATTAACCACAGTTTTAAAAGTTCCAAGGACGGTGTTCCGCAGCAAAGCAACCCAAAGTCGAGCATTGTTGACTCTTTGAAGGCTAATTTTTGACTATTTTTAGCAGATGCGTGCCATGTGACGGCAATGTTTCGAGTTCCTGGTAGCTTTTTTATTAATTGTATTTCTTAAGGTACCCAATTGCATATCGTGTTAATTGAATTTACATAAGATTGTAAGTAAAAGTAAAGCTAAAAAAGTGGAAGCTAACCAACCTAAGATTCATATTTCTTAATACTTTGGATCTTTACGGAAACAACCAATTGTATTTCGTTGTCTTTTGTCCTTTGCTTAATAAAAAAATAAGTTTTATGTTCTTATTCACTTTGAATGGGAGTTACATCTAAAAATTGACCGATCTAAATGCAACTCAGCCAGAATGTTAGGTTTCACATAAGACTAGCGTGTACCAAAAATTTTCCAAATCGTACTCCATAAGAAACTTTTTTGTAGAAAATTGTTCAAAAACCCCCTCCCTTCTCTTCCTTGGGTTGCTTATCGATGTCCAGATCGGAACACTGCTGCCAGGAATGAAATTGGAGCACCCAAAAACCTATAAAACGATACCGCATTTGATTTTTTCTTAGATCTTACCCCCTTGGCCCCTTCATAAGTCTGCCCCCGCCCCCTCCCCCCACCCCATGATCGGGAAAATATAGCCAGAAATGAAATTCAAAGCTCCCAATAACCAATAAATCAAAGCCCAATTTGATTTTTTACATTGGTATTATCGACTAGGCAGAAAATTGAGTTGTATGAAGTCCCTGCTCGGGCGCCATCTGTAAGGTAGTGTCTAAGGCTGAGGTATAACTCAGTTTGGCCAAGGCTGGGATTTACAAGAACTAAAAGGGATCGTGCTCAATTCAGGTGGAGGTCTAAGTCACGTCGAAAATCTGCGTGTAGGAAAAGAAAACCGACCGTCTGTCTGTCTGTCCGCCTGTCTGTCTGTCCGTATGAACAAACAGATCTCGGAGATGGTAAGAGATAGAGGTTTGATATGTATGGAACATATGTTTCTTATACTTGCAGGCAGATCATGTTTATTTTCAATTTTGGCTACGCCCCCGCAATATAGAAAAAACGTCATATCTCCCACAGTTTTATAGATTGACGGTTTCGGGATTCTTTATCGATTCGCTGAAGAAATTTTCAAGATCGGATGAACGATATTCGAGCTATAAGGAAAACAAACAATTATGGGCATCACCGGTCGCAACGGTGATGGGCAGCACTTCACAGGTACAGAGTATGTTATAGTCGGGCTTGACCGACTATCTTTCTTGTTTTAGTTTCGGTATGTACCAGAGAACTGCAACGAGCCGCCACGAGTACAATCGCTCAGCGCTCAAGGCTGGTCAGACTCGAGTATTGCCCTTACTCATACTCAAGTTGACTCAGCGCTTCGGGCGCGAGTCGATGCAAAGCCCCTTGTTACAAAATCGAAGTTCTGATGCGAGCCGTCATGAGTAAAGGCCCCGACGGACTGACGACGTAAGTAATTCAGCATACGCCACCACATATTGCGTCAACATGGAACGTAGTGACAAGAACAAAAAAAAATTACGCCGCTGCATCGCGTTGTCAGGTTCATGGCATTTTTAAATTAGCTGGTGGAGGGTCACACTCTGCTCAATCAGGTGTGTTTTGTTTTGATGACAAGTGATTTACGCTTATGCTTCTGGTATGATAGCAATAGCTCTCCCGCAAAGCCTTTAAACCAATTGGTAGAAATTTGAATCAATTTATTCAAAGTGTTCACGTATGTTACTGATCTTCTTTTTGAACAAGCTTGCGTCACATGGTCGAATGTTTGGGGTGGGATAAATCCCAAGGGCCGTCTCACGCCAACATCACACCTCTTCATGCGAAACATTTCTACGGCTCTTCCTTTGATTTTCTGCCATTGTTTATTTAGTAAGGTCGTGATGACATAAATGTAGAGTACAGCGCGTAACATCTGGTGGCAACAATATTCAGAGTAACGCAAAATAAGGCAAGCCTATTAACTTGAGTAGCTGTTAAGCGCAAAGTTTGTTTGACTCCAACGGGGGTAAACGTAAAGTGCAAGGAAATCGTTACGCCTGCTTCTTCTTCTCTCAGTTTTTGTATGAAACTGCTCGTTACGTCGTCAGTCCGTCTGGGCCTTAAAGTTCGTTCGGTACAAATACTCGCAATTCCTCTTAGCTTCGGCCGCGAATCACCAAGAGTACTTGTTGCCGAAGTCAAAGATCTGCTGCGAGATGTTACGATCAACGCTTTCCTTTTGAATATATCGTCACAAGCACACAAAAAACAACAATTTGTGAGAGCAAAAGAGATATTTTTTGCATTTCGAGTGTGTCGAACCCAACCAAGTCAAGTAAACGCACGAGTGTGATCGAACATTAGAGGCTAGTTCCAGGTCTTTGGTTTGTACTTTAAGAGTATCAGGGTCCGAAGGCGTAACCTGAAAATGACCTCAAATAAGTTGCTCAGTGCTATTGATAGCGACTCTGTATTTGGCTCCCGTTTCAGTGCTATGGTTTCTTCGCAGATTCCATAAGTGGGCATAAGATGAGTTCATACGATGGTTCTCTATAGATCGTGTTCCGAGTTTTGGGTTCTATTGATTCAGCTGCACGTTTAACTTGTTCTACTCAAGTACAACTATCTCTAGGTTATGCTCCATTTCTGCTTTCTTTGCCTGTTAATATGTATTTTTATTTTATGATTGTTTATGTGGAAAGACAACGACACACACACACACACACAACCGAGTGAGGAAATCTATAAATTTGAGGATTTACAGCATTTCTTTTGCTGTGGCTCCCCTTTGGGTACGTTTCGGGGTTTTATTTGTTTGCAATCGTTTTGGCCCGTATGAGGTGGGGATGGTAAGGGGTGGCCACGGGGGCTGTCATAATTTCTAATACCAAGACATAACCCTACTTTATTGTATATTAATGTGACTGCTAAGTGCATGTGTGTGTGTGCCAATAGTTTGCAATTAGCGTTTGGGCCATAAAAATGGCCATCAACATGGTTTTCAGATTTTTGGTACAGCCCTTAGGCTGTGGGCGGGGGGTGTGTGTGAGGTACAGCTGCAATGCTTAAGTGTAAAATTTAATTGAACCCCGCACCGCCCCCACCATTTGCCTGGCCAACTGCGCACATTTCCTACCGCAGAAAAAACCGGAAAGGAAATCTATTAAAAAATACGAGCAAAAGTAGCCCAAAAAATGTTTCGTGTGCGCGTTGTAACGTACAAATTATGTAAACAGAACTTTGAAATGGTGGGAGGGGGAAGGGGGGGGTGGAAATTATGAACCTTAAGGCCGACCGGGTAGAACTCAGATGAAAAATGCGACCCTAGGCAATATTTACAATTAAAAAATTAACGTAAAACAGACGAAGAGAAGATGGCAGCAGCAGGAGGAGGAGGAGGAGGAGGTGGTTTTCAGTGGGAAAAAAAAACTGTGAAAAAGCCCTAAAATCAATACGGAAAAACCCGAGGAAAAACTGACAAACAAGCCAAGTATGAATGTGGTTGGAGGCCTAATGGAAATTGTATTTATCTCGTTTGAAGTTGCAAGCAACCACCAAACCATCATCATACCGCGACACTTGCCCTCACCTTGCCACCACCCCACAGCGAAAGCAACGAAAGCAGCGAAAGCCTTAAGCGTTTTTTATAAATTAACAAGAGAAAGAAAGAAAAAATTTATCAAAAAAAAAAAAAAACGAAATGAATATTTTTTGCCCCATTTTGTTTCATAGGTGGTGGTGGTGGTGGTTGATGCCTTCTAATCGCGGGTGTTGGGCTAATTTAGGCGTTAAACCTCAAGCTAAACTGTAAAATGAACAGTTGCTGCCGCAGAAGTGATATCCCTTCAAATATTTCGTTTCGATTTCGACTTCCTTTGCTGTTCTCCTTCTAATCTTTAAGCAGTTTCAGCTGCTTGCCAACTCCCATAAGATACAGAACACATGTGAAGGTCACGACCTAAAAGCGTGGGTTGGTTTGGTTGGTTCGTCGTCGCTTTTTGGCTAATGAAAAAGAAATAAAAGTGTCGAGTGCATTATTGCCCCACACACACACACACACACACACATATCATTTTCCCTGGTAATTGTCGACCAGTGCGTGTTACGTGCCTGCCTACCCAATCTTGCTACACGCCCCCCGCCCCCTCCCCTTCCTTTTTGGCTATTATTTTGCACTTACTATAACATGCACATAAATATTTTTCCTGGCCTTTTCCCCCCCTTTTTTTTTTGGCTGTGTCTGTGGCTATTTTATTGATACTAAAAGGACATGTGAGCGCGTGTGTGTGTGTGTGTGTGAGTATTTCAGCCTTGTTTTTATTGTCGCCTTTCCCTGCCTTGGCGAATCTCTGTCAAAAAGCAATAATCATCAATTCTGATTTTTTTTTTTGGTGTTCTTTCTTTTCGGGGGCCAAGACTTTGGTTGTAGACGCTGTCGTTGCCTCAATTTGATTTCAAATTGATTATTATTTATGCCAGTTGAGGAAGATGAGGATGAAGGCCAGACAGGAACCAACTCTGCTTAAGTACAGCCATTGGCTAACAGATTGAACAATGCTCTGAGTATGGCGACAGACTGCCAGAAGTGCTAGGAATGTGACTGATCCGGAATGGAATCAAGAAAATAGCAGGGATGCAAACCGGTTCTGCAAACCAAACACCGAACCGAACCGCTTTTTTCAGCTGGTGAACCGAACCGCAAACCGAACCGGTGTCCCTTCGAAACTGCTGAACCGAACCGAAAACCACAAATGAAAACGGTTCGGTTCGGTTCGGTTCAGTGCACTGACGAGTCTCAAGACGCACAAATTTTGGGAATTTTGATAGAATTGCAACGATAAGCCCTTATTGATGCCGGATTTATGTAGCACCCAACCATTTTCAAACATGCAATTGTCCACCGACCTCTGAATATGACTGTCATAAGTTAACATTCCTTCTTTGGAAGTTGCTAATCGATTTGTTTGCATAGATCATTTCCTTTACGGGACGATACTTTCATTAGTCTGTTGAGCTTCTTCACCTTCATCCAACTTTAGCCAGGAGTACAGCTATTAAAGTGATATCATTATGGACAAAGCAAGCACAACATAACTATTCAAACTTTTCAATTCTCTAGGAATTCAGCATAAAATAACTTTCTCTGAGAAAATTTAGACGAATTAGAGACCCTCTTAGAACCAGAACTAGTACTTTATAATGTGTTTGATCCAACTTTACTTTTCATCAAATAGTAAGTCCCACCTAGGTTCATAGTTTTTCAAACTTTTGCAGCTTTAAAAGTTCAAAGTAATTACTTTGATATTTTTGAATGTAAGACTTCAAAATGGGCTTAAAGGGTTAAGGTTTGGTGGACTGAAGCGTAATCTTAGAACAAAAGAAGTTTTGGACTTGTCTCAACTTCAAAAGTCTAAAAATATGACTTTCCGAGCAGATTTTAGGGTAAATTGCGACGTTATACTTAACAAAAGGCTTAAAGAGTTGACATTGGGTGAAATTAAAGGCGATCCATGAAAAAAATTTGAGTGTTTAACACGTTATCGAACTGCTTTTCCTTTAAAACTTCGAAAAAATATCTTTTCGCGCAGATTTTAGAGCAAATTGGGACTTTAGACTTAAGAAATGTCTTAGGGCTTGAGACTCGGCAAAATTAAAAACGATCACTGAACAGAAATGCATTTTTGACAACTTTTGGACTGTACAGCAAATTCGGGACGTTATCCTTAAGGGTTTATGTTCTCTCAGTTCAGTCCACATTATTTCAGTCTGGCTGGTTTTTTGTGTACACAGGCTCAACAAAAGCTGTCAGTCCACATTTTTGAATGTACGCCATAACTTATGTAATTGTATCATGGTCTAGAAGAGGGCCTTAATCTTCTTTAAAAATTTATGTACATTCAAAAACAAAAAAAAGAATATTGTTTAATAAAATTCTACTAAGTAGGCCGTCAGCTTCAATTCAAAGCAACTTCAGCTGACTAAACTAAAAACTTTCAATAGTAAATCACATCTCAACTCGCATTCATTCAAAGTACACAGTACAGTTTGCTCCCCAAAAACGGATATATATTTTTTAAATTATTTCCAATACTTCCAAACAAACACTTAAGATGGGTCGTGCAAAAACCAGTCGCATGTCACTCGCCCTTCGTAGGGCTAAGGCTCGTCGCAACCAACACGATGACGACGACGATTTCATAACTGTGGAGGAACTTCGTGAACGATTAGAGCGCTTACGTTTGGAATGGCCCAGCTCACCCCGGGCTTTTGTCTCGCATGTCAGCAATGAGGACGGCAGATATGGCAATTGGGATCAAATCCCGATTCCAACCAAGGATGAATGGATGGCAAAAGTATTCGACAATCTCAAGAAGGCTCCGTATCCTGACATATTTCGACCGCCCCACAAGTTGGGCCACCAACCCCAGAAATTCGTTTTTAATCCCAAGCCCTGGGAGCTGCTAAACCGACCCATCTTTGAGGGTCTCTTACCATTGAAGATAAAAACTGAGCCGGATCCAGATACCGAAGGTGCGGTGGGCTATGATACGCGCTACTATGAGCCTGGCATGCGGATCTATTTGGGTCGGCGTTCAAAATCGAGAATCCCTTTGGTATTTACCAATAAAGCGGCTAACTCCTGGTTTAATGGGAAATATGGGACCTGGTATGCATCAAAACCAAATCAGCAGCAAGTGTAGGCACCGACCCAGCTCGAGACCGTTTAAGTAACGGAAGAAGGTCCCACGTATAACTAAGCCAACTGCGTTGGCTCGTCCCCAGCTTGGTGAAATGCTCCATTTTAGTATGGGACTTGATGAAAACAATGAAGAACAAGCAGACGGCTTCGAGAGCGATCTAGAGACTGAACCAGGAACCGATCTCGATGAACCCGAAGGCGAGGAGTACGAGGTGAGCTTAGTCAGCTGGCTAGGGGAAAATGAAAAGCACACAACCTAACCCTCTTCTTCCAAGCAGGTCTACTTTAATGAGACGCCTTAGTGACTAGATTTTTAAGATTGTTTAAGCGTTAACTAAAAATTTCAAATGTTAAATCAACCAATTGAATGAAGTGCCTAAATGTTAGAGAGTTGAGGAGTCCAGGTGAGCTGGTCAGTTGGCTTAGGGAAATGAAAACACAACTATTTCTTTCCAAGCAGGTCTACTTCAATAACACGCCTTATATCGGACTAGATACTCAAGATTGCTAAACTTAAAAATTTCAAATGTTAAATCAACCAGATTGAATGTGAAGTGCCTCGTTTACGATAAATTGTTTCGTTCGTAATAAAAATTGAACTCTTTTGGCCCTGGCAACACCTTTGGATTTCTGATTTTTTGTAGAAAATTGTTGCTGAGAACTGTCTTCCATTGAAGAGCAGCATATTAGGATTGTCATTATTGTATCTCTATATCGATACATCGATGTTATGATTGCATCAAATTTAGTTCGAATGATAATGAGCGATATTTTTTTGTTAAATCTAAAATTGACAAGCAATTTTTGAATATTTTATTTTCCAACAAAATCATGAATTTTGTTAAGAAATTTTTTGTTCATTTAGGCTTACATAAATTTGATCAGTTCCATCAGTTCTAGAACTGATGTGATGGCCAAAGAAACGAGAAGAATGAGGGCACCTTGTTGCTGGACGAAACTGAATTGGAGGCCAAAATCAATGTCAGCAATCTCGCTGACCCGGCCTCTGAGTTGCAGCCCATAAATCGGGAGTATCCTATGTCGCCACCAAGAAACCGCTAAGCCAAGTGTCAGCCCCTTAAATCTCCAGCCTCTAATGCAGCTGCTTCCTTCCTAGACCAATGCAACCTGCAATAGCACTTTAGTAAACCAAAAGGCTGTGTTTTGTTTCACTAATATTATTTACTAGCTGAATACCCGGCGTCGCCCGGGTTCTTATGATTCTTAAGAGAGGGATTATATTTAATCTAGTGCAGGCTGCATGTCGGTATAAGCATTTTTGGACCGTTCGATCTTTTTCTCTATATAAACGTCTTTAAGATAATCTAAAATCAAGAATATTTTGCAAATTTCGTGACTTTTTTGACCGTTTGGTTAATAATTCCTACTTACCCGTCTACGATTGCCGTCTATCAAATCTGCACAATAATCCAGTATCAAATCAAAAATTTGTAAATTTTACAATACTTTGGACCGTGTAATCTACACCTTCCATTTACCAACGCCGGCATTGTAATAAAAGCACTTGGCGCTTTCATAAATACTCGCAAGGTTATTTTGCAAATTTCGCAATTTTTGGACCTTTGAAACCTTCGCGGGCAAGCGTTGCCCAAAGTCTTATGGCAATCGGATAAACGGTAAAGTTTTTGAAATTTCGCGGTTTTATGACCATTTCCGGCCCAATTCTTCAATTTAGAACCCCGGGCAAGCGTACAACCATTCCTCAAAGCTTCATCAAAATCGAACATTTTGGAAATTTCGCGGTTCTTATTTTCCGCCCATATCTTCTACTTGCTTTCAATTCATTCCACAAAGTTTGATTGCAATCGGATGAACGGTATAGTTTTTGAATCATCGCGGTTTTTGGACTATTTCCCGCCCATTTCTTCAAATCAGAATCCTCCTTTATAACAAACGAACATTTTGCAAATTTCGCGGTTTCTTCTACTTGGAAACCTTCCTGGGCAAGCGTCGATCAATTTCCCAAAGTTTTAGCGAAAACTTAAATTTCGCAATTTTCGCGGTTTTTGGACCGTTTTCCGCAAATTTTTTCAACTTAGAAACCTTTCCGGGGAAGCGTTTAACCATTCCCAAATTTTCATTGCAATCGGATGAACGGTATAATTTGGCAAATTTCGCGGTTTTTGGACCATTTCACAGACATGAGACATAGCCTATGACACTTTCCTGATCGACATAAACTTACTGTGAAAAATTCGTGAAGATCGGTTCAGCGGTTTAGACGCCCACAAGGGACAAACATACTTTCACTTTTATATAGATGTATTGATTTAATTACTTTAATTGTTTGATATAAATTATCGGGAGAAACCAGCTCCGAGCGCTGGCTTCGCGTTCGCTTGTCTTACACACACACTTGACTCTTCAGGAGATGAGAGATAAATAGGTTTCGTGATAAGTGTGACCATAGCCGCCGGAGAAATCGATAGTCGTTCGTGTCTAGTGTCGGCAGAGTCGCCACAGCTTTAATACTGGTCTGGGCAATTCAATGCTACGTGATCCATTCACCTTTTTTGTCTTCTTTTTACTACACACCACAGACGAAGCTAGACGAAGCACAATATCAAAGCAGCTTTATAAATTTAGTTATCAAAAGATTGGTACCTGTTCCAAATTCGGCTAGTTTTGTTTCAGTAACTGGACAAAACTGGTAAAAGAAATTTCTGTTTAAAAACAATTGCACCCATTTTTACTTTCGCCAAAAATTTGAAATTCAGCCATGCTCCCATATTCGCATTCGTAAAAGTTTTGCGATTTGAAACCGGTTTTTCGACTAAATTTGCTCTCCAAATCGCAAATGGCACAACTTTTGCGAATGCGAAAAAGGGAGCTTGGCTGATTGAGGCATAATTTGGTTTAAAGACCAGACTTAAATTGGAAATGTGTGTTACTTTGATTCTACGAAAACTTTTGGCTTTGCTGAAAGTGAAACCAAATTTGTATAGTAAATTATTTTGGGGTTTAGTTTAGTAGTTTTTTTTTTTTTGCTTTTGACCAATGTTGAGGGAAGGAGGTTGACACCTCAAAAAGGTGCAGTTGCTGGTCCGTTGACTTTGGCTTTGACATTTGATGAATTACACGCAGCAACAACAACACCAACTTGAACCAACATCAACTATCTAATTAGACTGGGGACACATTTTTATTGCACACACATCGAGTGAGGGGGTGGAGGGAAAGTACCTTTTTTTTTTACTTTTAGGTGTGTCCTGGCGCTTTTCACACCAACTGATGTTTTGTTTCTAATTAATTAATTAGCTTGATGACAGAATAAACGTGCTGATGAGTTCCAACAAAAATTACGTAAAAAAAAAAACAGGAAAAACAAAAATCAATAGATATATAGCTTTTGGGGAGGGGAGGGGAGGGGGTGGGCCAAATGGCTGGGCCGTTTATCATTTGCGGCTCATAACTTTGTGCAATATGCAGAAAGCGAACCCCCGCCCTCCTGTGGCGAGGCCAAGGCATGTGAAAATGCAAAGCTGTCAATGAGTTATGTTTGGCGCTATCATAAAATTTGACAGCGCTCCTCCCAGTCCACCAAGTTCTGCCATATGCAAATGTAGCAGCCGGGCAAATGGAGTGGGAGGGTGGCTGGGCATAAGTTGAAGGGTGCGCAAAGCGGAAACGGAAGCGCACATTTAAGAAAGTCGAAAGGATTGAGTGTGCGTGTGTGTTAGTCTGAGTGTCTGTGTTTATTGTCTATCAAGTGAAAGTGTTGGCGTTGGCTTTGCCTTTTGGGGTGAGTGCGACATCAGTTGGCAAATCAATGACGTCAGCCGGAGAGATATTAAGGCCTTGATTTAGTGTAAAATTTAAGCCAAACCAGCAACAAGTCTGCAACTAAACAATAAAATGTAACTAATATGCACATGCCCAACGTCTGCTTGTGTGTGTGTGTGTTTCTGTGTTGGCAATTTTCGCACTTATTTTTGAGTATTATCGAAAAAGTTTTCCCATCATCGAAACGTAAATGGCAATTGGCCAAACAGCGCACGTTGCTGCTACGTGTTTGCTAGCCTCCGAGAGAGAGAAAATATGCAAAACGATTTCAAATGAAAAGTGTTGAAAATAAAACCACAAAATAAACATATCAACGAGTTGATGGTGCAATTTGTTTGCCTGTGTGTTTATTTTATGGTAAATGTGCACACCAAAAGGCATTCAAATTTAGAAAACACTTGGAATTTCATTGCCTACTCTTAGGTGGAGTAGATCTACAGAATGGTTTAGAATTTCAAACATAAGATATTTGTATATCCCTTGATGTAGTAAAACACAGGGGTGCCAAAAACCGTTCACAAGTCCCATACGATCCTCCGATCCGTTTGCCATGCATCCTGAAGTTGAATTTGGCCTAGCACCATTATTGGGCGTTTTCTGACTGAGCAGACGATGCAGTTCTCGTTGTTAAACTTCCAGCCGTTCTTGCTGCACTCGCTGATATATGTATATCCTCCTCCGATCCGTTTGCCATGCATCCTGCAGTTGATTGGGCGTTTTCTCGGGCTGCCATCATTTCGCGCTGACGCTTCCTCCGCTCCTGCCGTTCCTGCCGTTCCCTTTGCCTGAGCTGACGATGCAGTTCTCGTTGTTTAACATCCAGCCGTTCTTGCTCCACTCGCTGGGCTACAAATGGGCGGAGACTTGAAAGTTTTTTCCTCTCGTCTACCTGAGCCCTACCAAATAAAGTAGGTCTTAAGTTAGATTAAAGTTACCTGAGTTACTTACCCAAAGGCTTGGGTCTGCTCATGTTGGAGCTGAAAATACAGCAGGTTTCTCTCCATATTGACGAACGGCTCCGCCAAAAGGTCAACGAGCTCGTCTTCGGCCCTCAGCCGATTCAGCTTGGTGGCTTCAATTAACAGCTAAGGAGTGGGAAATGACAATTAGTTGATTAACAGAAAATGCAATGAAGGTGAGAGGTGAAAAGAAGTTTGTATAGAATACTGGACCTTGTAACTACCCTGTAGTTCAGCTGGTGTCAAGGCACTACCAGGCCTAACGACCTGTTGCATCACTGAGTGTCAGTCGCGTCGTTAACGACTGGTGATGTATCACAGCGCTAGTCTAGTACTTGAACTAGACCGCGACTGGTTATGCAGGGTCGTACCGATCGGTACGTTTTCCGGACATTCCCATACAAAATTCGTTAGGCAAATACATGGCTGGTGGTTGATCTGGTGGCGAGTGCTCACTACGAAGAGCTAGGGGGTTCGTTAGAGCCGCACCGGTGAAGCTGAACTACAGGGTAATAACAAATGGAGAATGGGGCAGACTGCACTTGTACTGTTGGTGCAAGCAGCCAAGGACTCCGGTTTGTGGTGAGCGAGTAGTGAGAAGGCGAATCGCGTAGCCATAGTGGTCCTAGGGCGTCTTCGGTAAGTACATAGGTCATAGGTAAGAAATCGCAGAAGCATGATAAATGAAGGCCTAGACTCTTAGATGGTACTCCCATTACCAGAATAAATAAATATGGACTTTGACGTACAATGAGCAGTGCGTTCAAGTGGCGACATGCGACACCAAGCCGAAGCAAAATTGCAGCCCACCTCCCGCCCAACCTACCGAGTGGCCGCCAACGTGCCACACGAAAACCGGAAGGAAAATTATGTTAACTACGGGCTAAATAAGTTAAAATAGAGATTTTTAAGGCAGGAAGAGAATATTCAGCGGTAGAGTATATAGTTATCAGCACAGAGGACCCATAACGGATCATGAAAGGCACAGCAAGTAGTAGGTTTCAGAGATAATATACTATGAACAATGAGATTGATTCGGCTAACCAACTCCGATAAGTCGATTTCACCATTAAGTAGTCTTTCTAAGAAGATTACACCGTGGTTAACTCTACGGTCAAGTAGGGAGGGAAGATTAATTAAAAGTAGTCCAGTTCAAACCGCGAAAAGCAAACAATAAGAAATGCTTTTGCACAGATTCAATTCGATCTTGATGGGTTGAATATTGCGGAGACCTCACACTTAATCCATACTAAAGAAAAGGATGGACAAGATAAGCATAAAGAATCCTGATAGTTCAGGGATCGTCAAATTCCTTGGGGAATAGGGCAAACCAAGCTACACCAAATTTCGTCTAATAACCATAGCACGTAAATAACTCTCAACCCATATTTCAGTCTGCTCTGCTCACGAAAAAAAAAAAAAAACAAGTAAAAAAAGGTTTGACGGTGCTGCCCATCACTCACAGGTTGTTTTCCTTGATCCGAATATCACGATGTTTAAAATTCCTTCAGGGTCGATAAAAATCCGAATATCGCCTTGCGGGTTAGAGCTTGTCCCATACATTCAACCTATCTCCATCTCTTAAACTTAAAGGGGAGGGAGAACTTTAAATAATTCTCTTTTTGAAACATGTTGCATACGATATGATCCGCCTTTCACATTCTTGCGGTTGTGTGTTACTTTATACTTCATATTCAAGACTTGATACCAAGTTCTCGATACTCAGTACTGGATTCTAAGTATTTGATACTAAGTACTCGATATTAAGTACTCGATACTCGGTATTTGATACTCAGTACTCGATTCTACGTACACGATACTTATTACTCAATACCAAGCACCCGATACTCAGTACCCGATTCTAAGTATGCGATACTTAGTACACGATACCAAGTACTCGATGCTATGTACTCGATACTAAGTACTTGATACTTATTATTCGATACCAAGTACGCGATACTCCGAGCTCGATTCTAAGTATTCGATACTAAGTATTAGAGACTAAGTGTTCGGTACTTAGGACTCGATTCCAAATATTCGGGGCTAAGTACTCGATGATAAATTTTAGATACTAGTATTCTGTATTCTGTGTGTTTGTTTTTGTCTTTAAATCTGTTTTTGTCTGGGTTTTTGTCTTTGTTGTCTTTCTTTTTGTCTTTGTTTTTGTGTTTTTATTGTCTTTGTTTTTGTCTTTGTTGTGTCTTTGTTGTTTACTATATTGTTGACTTTGTTTTTGTCTTTGATATTGATTTATCTTAAGTTTTTGTTTCTGTCTTTGTTTTTGTTTTTTATGTTTGTTTATGTCTTTGTTTTTTTTCTTTGTTTTGTTTTTGTCTTTGTTTTTGTCCTTGTTTTTGTGTTGTGTTTGTTATGTCCTTGTTATCGTCTTTGTTTTTGTTGTGTTAGTCTTTGTTTTTGTGGTTTTTATGTGTTTGTTTTTGTCTTTGTTTTTTGCTTGATCTTGTGTTTTGCTTTTGTCTGTTTGTGTGTGTGTGTGGTGGTCACGGGTCCCTCTAGTACTGCCGACCAACGCTGTATCAACGTTCCGTCGACGATTTTGTGACTGTCGTCGACCCACCCTTATAAACCTTACAATGTGCTCGACTGACGTATTTTGCAAGGCGATGTCCGCTCAATACGTTAACGAACCTCGAGGCACGCTAGGTCGACGCAATGCCATGCAGGAACCGACATGAGCGACGCTCCATAGCCGAAATGCCATGCAGAGAAGCGACATAAGCCTCAATCGATGTCGTCACGACGCATCACCGTACAAAGAGCAATGCTGGGTTGACGCAATAACTGTGACTGACCCCATCCGTACTAGAGGGGTGCACCTCCTCCCTCAATGCACCTGGAGTGAAAGAGGCCAAGTTGAAGACGCACAACACATCCTCCTTCACTGCGGGCGACTTGCAGTCCAACAAGAGAGGCTGGCATCGTCTGTCGCAGCGTCGATAGAAGCCGATAACCTGGTCTCTGCTATGATCAAGAAAAAAGAGGTGTGGAATGCAGTCATCACGCTTGCTGTGATCACGATGAAGGAACTTTGACTGGAGAGGAACAAAGTAAATGCGGCTTAGACGTGTCTTCCCCTTTATGGCAATGATTCACGCCCGTTCCACAGGGGCTGAAACCATTCCTTTTGTATAAGTGCCTTAGTATAAGTACTAGTTTTTCAATAATAAATTCTTTCAAAAAAAAAAAAAACACACTCACATGTAAGTGAAAGTCGGAGCATAAACCAGGGTTTCCAAAAAAGAGGAAAGAAAGCGTTATCTCCAACTTACTTTCAGACATTTAGAGAGGACTGACATTGAAAACCCTTTGGCTCCATTGCTTCTGAATTATCGAATGTGTACGGCCCCCAGGGTCTATGGCTGTGGATCTTTGTTACACAGCATGTTTCACATCCATGTCTTCCTCACTCACACCTTTTTTTTGCTTACTTGTTTCAGTTGTTTTCATAAGAAAACAACTGTAATTGTGTCTGCGTGCTTAAGTGCTGCTGTAGCAGACAAGAAACAGCAAAAGAGACACTTGGCTCGTTTTGCTCAGTTGTGTATCGTCAGACAGCTTCGTGTGTTTCTCTCATCGAGAAGGTTGAAACCAGCGATGTTCAAGAAGAGCGAGGCCAAAAAGTGAGTGTATTGGTGTGCGTTATAAAAGTGACACAGCTCAGTTTTGAACTGCCCTCAACAAAGGCTGGGCAGCGAATGAAGGCAAAGGGAGCTCTGCTTACGCTCATATGCCCGACTTTGGCCTGCGCTCGCCGATTGCGCTCGGCCCCTGGGGGCTATGGAGGAACATCACACAAAAACAAGTGTTCTGTTAAGAGAGAGTTAGCAAGTGCTTAATTTGTGCCTGTCATTTTGGATAGCAGACAGTACAGCAAAACACAAACAAACAAACACAGCGTGTTTGACAACCAAAGAAGTATCATCGCAATTTGTACCATATTTGCTAGGGTCATAACTTGAATCGAGTCTATGGACTTATCCACAGCTATAAACATGTACCCTTTAATTGAAATTGACACCTCGCTTCGATGCTTTTGGGAGCTAGAGAAGATCAACCATAACATTCAGAGGAATCAATTGAAATGGTTAAGGATTTGAAGAGAACGAGACAAGGAAACAATTCGCTTATCATTTCAGTCCTGCCTGGACCTTTCGTACCCGAATGAACCAAAAAACACTAATCTAGACAAGGATATGTCTGGATGATCCAATTAAACAAGAGAACACTTAAAGCTAATCGAACCTACCCCCCAACTTCTTAGAGTAACTAGCCTCGCCGAGACTGTAAGATTCTCAGTGCCATCTCTTGGTTATCTAGTCCCCCCCCCCCCCCCTACTGCACCAAGCCAAGTGATATATGTTCAAACTTGTGTATCGACCATCTTTTTTTCTGCTCTTTTTTGGCCATAGAGGGGGAGGGGAGGGGGGGTCTGCTGCTTTGGCTTATTATTTATGGGGGCAATTAGCAGCAGTGCATGCTTTTAGGTACCGGGTCGAACCCATTTTTAATGACCATTTGAAGCGCATTTCGTTGTTGGCACATTTCTTTTTTTTTTTTTTTTTTGTTCGTTGTATTATTTATTTATTTACTCTCCAACCCCAAAAAGAATAACCCGGAGTAAGTATGGCGAATGTCCCCCGCTTATCAAGATGTTTGACTGTGGTCGGCCGAGTTCTAATTGATAGGGCGGTTACGCCCACCTCGGGCATAGCGTTCGATATTCGCGTGCTCATAATTTGCCAAAGCATTTGCCGAAGCCATGGAAAACCCACAAACACATTGTGTGCTAAATTACTAAATCAAAGGGTGACTCGCCGCGTCGCGTGTCGATCGCTCATAATTCGCCGCGTTTTGCGTCGCGACATGCAAAAGCAAACAAAAATCGAAAATTCCACACGAACATTATCGATAAAATTGCCATTAAAGTTGGCCTTATCGATAGTTTGCATCGCCCCGGGCCCCTTTCCACGGAAGTCGATTTAAGTTGACTCACCTCACGATTTTCAGTGGCCCTGACAACACGAGTATACCAGCGATATAGACGGCACAACAGGTACAGGGCAAAGGGTGAGAAACACAACAAGCTCATAGTCGGATTCTGGCGCACATAGTCGAAGATGCTGTGGCAAGCTGCTGGTATAAAACATAACGGGGCCGTTATCAGGCAGAATCCACTTAGTTCCTGCTCTTCTTCTTGCATTTCGGGGTAAACGTTGGGCACAATTGTGAACATATTGAAAATTTGGATGACTCTAAATAAAAAATAAAAAAAAATAAAATGCCGAAATGAACTACTACTTTACTCTAAATTCAGATGTGAAATGAGAAATGCTGTCGAAGCCCCAATACTATACCCTGGACGGGTGTAGCAGGGCCAACTATGATGTAATTTCGGTTTGGGCACAATTAAGTAAATTTACGTGCGCCACGCCATCTGCATACATAAATCCTGCGCGCCTGAAAGTATGCAAAAAATTCATAAAAACGCAAATCAAATGAGTAACTCGAACGCTCGCACTACTCGAACGCAATTCAATCAGGCAAAGTGCCATTCCATGACTAAATTTAGCCAAAATGAAGTCATTTGCATGCATGACAATTGCTCTCCCACCCCCAACCCCCCCCTTAACGCAATGAGATCGAACTACCCTTTTCTTTTTGACAATACACAAAATTTATGCGTTGCGGCAGCATAAAAAACTATAAACGTCTATGAACAGAATTGAGCCATAAAAATGAATTGGCGACAACGAACGGATGTATGGAAATATGTTATCTGTATGGCAAGAGGAAGAAGGCCAAAGCAGACGGAAGGAAGAGAGAGATTTTACAGCTTTTTGCGGCTGGTGAAGAAAAAGATATTAAAACTGATGAATGTATTGAAGACTTTTCAATTGCCCATTGTCAAGAGCACTGCTGAGAGAGGTTTTCTATCAAAAAAAAAATCATGTTAACTGAGCTGAAAACTATGCAAACTTTAGCTCCCTTACTATATATCCCGATATCTTGGATAACATAAGGCAACAAAATTAGCCATTTTTCAGTATATCGAAGGATTGGTTGTGATTTCAGATGCTTTTCATGAGCTCGAAATGAATCTGTTTTCGGAAATGGTCCATCACGTCTAGATTTATAGTAATTCATGCTTCTATGCTTCACCCTTTTCAGACACGTTTTATGGGGAACCTATACCATTAATTTAACTGTTATTGATTTGATCGTAAAATATTACTTCTTAGCTTTAAATCAAGCTATCCCCAATAATTCTGCGATTTTTTTAAGCGAAGATATACCATATTGAATACAAGTGTTTAAAATCAATTATTAATCAAAAGCTTTGCATACTTTGAAGTGGGAGTATTGTGATACTTTTTTGTGTATAAACATAATCGGGGGTGTCCTGGAAATCTCCAGAGATTTGTTTGCAAATCGCTAAAGACATCCGTCGGTGTCCCAGAACTTCGAGAGATTTCGTTTTCTTCGAAAGTCTAGTTCGAAAGTCGAGTTAGACAGGTGTGTGTATAAGATTATGGTCGTACTACAAAAACAGTGCTAAATTGCTTGGACTCGTGAAGTCGTATTGGTTGGTTAGTGTATTGGCTGGTTTGTGTATTGTAATTGTTGCCAAAATCACCCAACAAAAACGAGAGGTTTGAAACCAACCGAAAGAGATTTCGGACGAGATTGGTTTTGGGTTGGAACTTGGTTGGAAGAGATTTCTGGGACACCGCTGAATAAGAAATTCTCAGAACGAACTTTAATTACTGCTCGCTTTTCAGCGTTTCTTTTTCTCTCGTCGCTTACATTCTGCAATTCCCAAGCTATTAAGGCATCGCCATCTAAGAAATGATCAGCACCAGGTGTTGCTTTTGGGACGCTTTTGAAAACTAAAACCACGCTGAGAGAAAAGTCAAGAAATATGTAGTTTCTTTTTTTTTTGAAATAGTTTTTATTGAAGCTAGCTTCGCATTCCTTTGAACGCTTTCATTCTGAAAGAACTCTACAATAAATCAAATTAAATTAGGCGACCTTGAGATGCACGTCCAAATATCCACAAATCCGCTGCGTGGATTCTGTTCAGCCTACGCCGACGAATGGGCCTTGTTAGAATTCTGGCAAGTCGATTATTGTGAGAAAATAACCGCTCCCTGTATCGATTTGAATATTTGTCAATGGTTTCGCATAAAGTGGGAATGCCTAAGTCCCGGAATATGGTGGTTTAAAATTCGTCGAAGAGTCTTACCTGACACAAACCTCAACTCTCTTAGTGGTGGTGGTGCAGGCCGTTCCCCAACATGTGATACCCCAGTTAAGAGTAGGGAGGATTATGGTATTAAAAAGCCTGACATTAGCTTTAAGGGAAAGGCCACTCTCTGGCCTAAGTAACCAGTCCATCTTCTGGAGTTTTAAACGGGCAGAGCCACACACCCGGTTAACGTGGGGTCTCCAAGTGAGCCTCCTGTCCAGTGTAACACCTAGGTACGTTATGGTGTTCTTATGGGCAATACACCCGTCCAAAGTGAGTCGAGAAGTATTGCCCCTACGAAGTGTAAAAGTAGCATACTGCGTCTTCTCCACATTAACACCTATATTCCATCGTGAGGCCCAACATTCAAATTCGTCGAGAAATTCCTGAGCTTTTCTAGAGGCAGATCTGCGACTGTTGCTTGAAGCCAAAAAGACAGTGAGATTTTTTGATTTTAGTACGAAATTCTTGAGCTAGGAAATTCTTGATTTAAGTACGAAATTATTCAGCCAGAAAATTCTTGATTTAAGTCCAAAATTCTTAAGCTGGAAAATTCTTAAATTTAGTACTAAATCATTGAGCCGGAAGATTCTTAATTTAAGTCAGAAATGAGCCAGAAAATTCTTCATTTTAATACGAAATTCTTGATTTTAGTCGAAATTCTTGATTTAAGTACGATTCTCAATAAACGGGGCCCAGTACTCGATACTTAGTATTCGATACTGAGAACTCGATACCCAGTATTCAATAATCAGTATTCGATATTCAGCACATAGTACTAGATACTCGATACTCGGCTCTCGATATTCAGTTCTCAAAAAATGGGTACCCCAACTGAAGTCGAAAACTCCAGGGGTATTTCGTTCCTAAACTCAACAGTTAAGGGGTAATTGCTGCTTGGCAAATAATTTATTTCAATTTTTTTTTTTTGCATATTTTTATAGCTTGGATATTTGAGAATATCGTCCAAAATGGATTTTTTTGAAATTCGAAATACTTCAGAAGATATAGCCTTTTTTATGACCCAAAGTGACCCGATTTGCCTAGCAACTGCAAACTTTAATGATGATGTGAAATGGAAATTCGAACTGGCCACATCTTACATCTGTCTGTTAATACTTCTTAAAAATGTGGTGTAACAAAAAATAATACACAAAAATATATTAAGTCAAAATAAATTGGCATGACGTTTATTTAACATTTGCTCAACAACTCCAGCGTTGTAAAACTTAACTATGTTATTGAAAGGCCGATATACTTGGTCCTCCTCGGGTCTTTAAAGACAACTTTGGCGAATTCCAGTGTTCCTTTTTGGCTAAATTAACAAGCGCTTCTTGGGTTTCAAATCTTGTGTGTTGTTAGTATGTGGGCATTAATATTACAGATGCAGCTCCTTCTCGATAATTTCAATAACAATTGGGTCCTTCAGTCTGCATCATGTCGACAAGACTTTGTCGCATGTCATCAACAATTGCAAATTTAACTTAATGAAGTGAAAACTACTTCAGAGAAACGAATGGAAAATGGAACAGATCGTAAATATTAAAGTGTATTCAAATAATGGGGCATAAATTTAAATTAAAAATTTTACCTTTAAAAGTAATAAAAAATTTAGTGAAGCCAATGC
Organism: Lordiphosa collinella; assembly: GCA_018904265.1. NCBI lineage: Eukaryota > Metazoa > Arthropoda > Insecta > Diptera > Drosophilidae > Lordiphosa > Lordiphosa collinella. The sequence goes on along the minus strand of JAEIFV010000417.1, from coordinate 93,945 downwards.
GAAATAAGTCTATGATATTAGACAGTTGAACTGAAATTTGTCTGCATTTAATTTTAGTGCTCAAATATTCCTTTCTTTAACCCGGAAACGGTTGCATAACGGAACAAGAGGTAAGCCTATTCGATTTTCGTTTTAAACCTTTCTTTTGCTTTAAGAAACAATTGGTAAATGAAACATTTAACCTCCAAATTCCAGAGTCCTAAAAGTTAATCTTTCATTTCTAGTGACTAGCTCGTCGGGGTCACCACTTTTATGTGCAGCTTCCTTAAATTTAAATACCCACTCAAACCCAATCGAAATCCACTCCCCTTCCTTTCCTCCCCCGTCCTTACCAACCCATACACACACACACACACGCGAGCGACAATAACATGCCGCGATAACATTTAAGCGAAATCGCTTTAAAATCAATTAACCGTAAAATCACTCGCCTATTTTGCAACAACAATCGAGACACAGAGAGACCTGCCGGCCATTGCCCAACCAAACAATCAAATGTGCTGGCAATAACATTAGCTCCCGCTCCCTGCCCCCCATTCTGGCCATGTCTGAGTCCATGTCCAGGTCCGTGTCCTTGCACCAGCAGCATGCAAAAAAGGGGGGCCACTGCACTGAGGACGTGCTGCCAGGTATTAACCTCCATTTAATGTTAAACAAAGCCGCGTTACATAGAGTGCAAAAAGCGAGTGAGGAAAAAAAAAATACAAGGCGGACAGCCGCCAAACATTTCGATTAACATACGCAAACACCGAAGCGACGACCATGTGGGAGTGGCTGGAAAAAAAAATATGGGGAAAAACTCACACGACCAGCAAATTGAATTGCGCCAACAGGAAGCACTGAAAAAAGTGACCAGGAGAATCTCTGCTCCATCGTCATCAAAAATCATTTTAAACAAAACGGACTAATTAAGCGCACGTTGGCCGTTGGGTCCTTGAGTGCCTGCAGGCCTGGGTCAGGTGTGAACTGGCTGATTAGCAGCGGGTGGGGATGGGGGGTGGTTCGTTTAAAGGTAATTCAGTTTCCTACTAAATTGCAAATGGAAATGTGGGGTGGGGCGGAGGGCAGAAAAATGTGAGAGCTTAAGATGCTTTGATGTATGTGTGTCAGGAGTTCCCCCACTCCTCATCCTCGTCGTCCTCCTCCTCCTCCGTTCGCTGTATCGTCGCGCAAATCCGTCTTTGAATAATGATGCCGTTGATAGCTGGGATTACACTCCATGTGTGTCTGCCATTTATTTATTATGCCACAATATTCAATGACCCTTAATGGCATTTCGTAATAAAAATATTGGATTAGTTTGTTAGTTTTTGTTGGGTGTGCAGAGACAACCACCAAACCCACACGCTCCTCCCACCCCACCAAGAACCCTAGTTCCGACCCACCCACTCGTCACTTTATCAAACTGGGCCAGGACATTACATATTCCATTAAATGCCTAATGAGTCCATTGTGTGTGTGTGTGTGTGTGCGACCAGGAGCAGGCTTGGTGTAGGCGTGATGCAGTATTCCAGGTACTTAGGTACTTAGGAGTGGGAGAAAGCACAAGGTGATCAGTAAAATGAGAAGTACAGTAGGTACAGTTGGTGACCCCGACGTGTTGAGTTTCATATCTGTCATTCAGTCTCAATCTCTTTGTTTTCTGTACCTAGAATATCTGTAGAATTTCAGCTAAACCTTGAAATTAATCAGAAGTCAGTGTTCAGACTGCGTTACTTCAATTTTGCATTTCGATTGCCCTGTATCAAGGCTTTTAAGTTAAGATCCGAACCTTACTTAATTAAAATCAAAATCGCTTACAAAAAAAGAGTGAGAGTCTTGGAATACCCGGTACGAGCGAAGCTCTTTACGAGGGACAACTTGAAATTACATTACTTGCAAAAGAATATAAAGTAATTTTGTTTTAGTTTTGATTTGCCTCATCGAAAATGGAGCAAACCATTTGGTTAAATTTTCCATTTTAAGCAAAGAAATGGTTGCTGAATTTCCCAATTTGACCATTTAATGACTTTTTTATGAAGTCGACTTTGACTATTGTAACCAAATTTAATTACCCAGTTTCATTTCTCACTCGTTTCTCTCAATATTTTACAGAAAATTCAAACAATTTTCCAATTTAAAGCTAGTTTTTGAGGACTATCAAGAAATTTTTCCAATTGGAACTGCTAAAATCATTGTGTGCCAATTCCATTTTGTTCCATATAGTCAATTTTAAGCAGTTTGAAGCGAAAACTTTGCGTTAACAGCAGCTGTTCCGCTTAAATGGCATACCCAGGCCCATTCCCAGCCCAAAAATCTTAAATAGACAAAACTGAAATTGTTTCATATCGACAAGAACACATCAGATCATCAACCCCCACCCCTTGGGTGAGCTAGTCTAACCACCCCCAATAGTCCGGTGCCAGTTCCAGCAAAAATTGCACTCATGTGTTCATTAAAACAATAAAAAGCACACACACACACACACACACAATGCAAACCTAAGCCTAATTATGATTTTTCCAACTGACAGTGGTCAAGCGGCAGCAGCAGCAGCAGCCTTTGGGATATTATTGGGGGTGATATGGTCCGGTTCGGTCCGGTCCGGTCCAGGCCTGTCCCATCCGCCTATCTGTGCGTAACGTAACGTAATTACACAACATTTTTACTTAGGCATTTCGCTTTCGCTTTGGCTATTTGCTCATTGGTTTTACGAGCGTGTTGCACTTTGGCGGCCATCCATCCGAACGTCCAACCCCCGAAACCGTAACCGAAGCAGGAGCAGGAGCCGGAGCCACCTGTACCGAGAACAACGTTATTAGCAGCTTGCGTGCAAAAGCATTTATGAAATTCTCAACCCCAATTGGAGCTGCCTGCCGCCTGTAACATTTATGTGACGACGCAAAATGATACGAAAACGTTTCGTCATAAACTTCAATAATCGTAAATATAGATTTCTCTCGTCGTCGTCGTCGTCGTCGCTCAGCCCCCTCGTTTGGGTTGAAATTAATAGTTTTAGGCTTGCGTGGCGAGCGTCGCATTTCATTTTCATCTGGCCTGGTCAGTTATATGGTCCACTCCAGGAGGTGGAGTTGGTAATGCACATTTATGTGCGGCCGGCGCGCTCCAACTACAACTGACTAACATTTTTATCGTTTCGTCAATGTCATAAATTCTGATCTAGTAGCTGAAATTGAACTTAATGCCATGTGGACATACGAGCGAGCGAGCGAGCAGTTTGGGCGCACGTGGTAGGTATGGTATATGCGGAGCATTGATTGAGCACAGTAGGAGGAGAGTACAGTTGTGTGCAAAGAACTACACTAAATGTTCCGGGTTCCATTCGTTTCTAATTGGCAAAATCTAATTTTATAAGTGATTTCTACTCCTTTAACAGATATTCAGCTTTCCTAAGGCCACTTAATTTGACTTTTGATCCATATTATGCTACATGTTCCACTTTCCATTCGTTTCTAATTTGTTATATCTAATTTTATAAGTGGTTTTTAATCTTTTAGCAGATATTCAGCTTTCCTAAGGCCACTTAAATTGACTTTTCATCAATATTATACTAAATATAAAACCTCCTACCCCCCCTTCGTTTCTCTAATACTAATTTTACTCTATAAGTGAAATTTTATTTTTTTTACTGATATTCAGCTTTCCTAAGGCCACTTAGGTTGGCTTTTCATCAATATTTACTAAATGTTATTTCCAATCGTTTCTAATTCGTTATTTCTCATTTTATTTTTTACTTTTTCTAAGCTTTTATGCAGATATTCAGCTTTTCTAAGGCCATTTAATTCGACTTTTCATCAATATTATACTAAATGTTCCACTTTTCATGCGTTTCTCTGAATCCGTTTTTTCTTTTACAAGTAAAATTTTCAATTGAAACAAGTATTTAGCATTTATTGGGAAATGTAATTCAGTTTTACAAAAAAAATCCATGAATTGTTCCAATTTCCAAACGTTTCTCTGGCCAATTTTTTGTTTTCAAAGGTAAAATTTTTTTTATTTTAATACATTTTCAGCTTTGTAGGGCAACATTATATGACTTCACATCAATATGTTCAAAATGTTCCACTATCCATTCGTTTCTCTGATACTAATTTTACTTCTATAAGTCAAATTTTACTGTTTTTTAACAGATATTTAGCTTTTCTAAGGCCACTTAGTCACTTTATTTGGTTTTTCATAAATATTTACCTAATGTTCCATTTTCCAAGCGTTTCTCTGTAGCTTTTTTACCTTTTAAACAAAGATGTTTCATTTTCCCTTTGTTTCCACTTCGAATTCGTTGCTGAATTATACTTAAGCCGTCGTCCTCATTTGGTATTCGCATTTCCTTAGCCCAAAAGAAACGCTAGACTGCTTGCATGTGACATAATAAATATTAATGACCACTGACCGACCCACCCAGCCCAGTGGGTGGGTGGTGGTGGTGGTTGGAGTTGACGTTGACACACATTCGACATGTGACAGATAAATTATGGCAATTGGACCCATCATGCAGTTTTTCCATGAGATCATTTTTCATTTCTTTTCTTTTTTGTTGTTGGAGGAGGCTAACATATGCGCACGGCCACAATACGTGGGGAGTTCTAATAGTTTTCTGTTCGGCAATTGATTACACTTGACCACGCCCTCATTTGACCGCAGGTCCTGCGTGTTGACTTTCATTACGCACCTTCCCCTATTTGTAATTTTTCACCATATCCTAGATTGATGGCCAGCCATCAATATGAGATGACACCAGGTACTTGGTCTCATTAGATGCCCGTACCGTGGAGGCGGATGGGGCAGGCAAGCCATACAAAAGCTGCACAGATTTATTTACAACAAACGAGCTTAAAGCGTCTTTTCAAAAGAATGAAAGAGAAGCCCAGGCAAACAAACAAACTGGCGTTGGGCGGGGAGGGTAAAGGAATCAAAAATCTAGATTTTGATTTAAGATTGGTTGGGTGGCCCGAGGTCGAGGCATAAGTCAAGTGGCGCTTAGTTCCTCAGTTTCCAGTTCTTCTTTTTTTCTGTATTGTTTTTTACGTTGTTAACTTCTTATGAATTCCACTTCAATGAATTGAAAAATTGCCTTGAACAAATTTGATGCGCCCGCCGCCCGTTTGCTGCTGCTTTGCATTTTGGTTGTCTTTTTGGAGCGTAAGGGGATGGGTTTACAGGGGGCGGGGGGGAGATGTTTTCCAAAACATGACATTTGACATTTGATAATGTCATTTGCCGCGTAATTGTTTTTTGATTTGAAGCTACGCTTTTTTTTTTGCTTTTTGGTTTGTGTTTTGCCTTGACATCTTCTTGTTGTTTTTATCTGCCACTTGGGCGCTTTTTTTTTTTTTGGCAGTGAAACGAATGGGGGGTTGGTGATGGGGGGGCAATGGGACTAGGGGCTGGGGATAGACTTTTTTCGGCGGTCAGCAAGAAGTGGAGCTGGAGAAACATCGATACATCGATATACATACAAAATAGAAAAGGAAGACGACACCAAGACGCGTATTCCTATCAAATGAAACGGTTTGAAGAGGGGAAATTTGCCGGACTAAATAATCTTCTCATAACAGTAATCTATTTATAAAGAGTTACTGAGCAAAAGTCACTGCACAAAAGTCACTCAAGCAGGCACTGACATACAAGAGACACTCATTATAGATTTACTGAAAAGGAGCTACCGTAAAAGAGTCTCTGAACAAGCGTCACAGAATAAGAGTAACTTTAAGAGTCAATGCACAAGAGCGTTCTATCACTTGATTCTTCAGTCTTTTCAACTCTTTGGAAAGAGTCTTTTATTATTCCTCTCCATAAAAAAGGGTGGAAAATCTGATATTTCCAATTATAGAGGCATTGCTAAGCTATCCGCAATTCCAAAATGATTTGAAGAGCATTATTGTAAATCGATTTTATGACCTTTCCAGCACGGATTTATGAAGCGTCGGTCAACCACAACCACTTTGCTTGAATTTACTTCTTTGGTTATTGATGGATTCGTTATGAAAAAGCAAACTGATGTCATTTACACCGACTTCAGTAAAGCATTTGACTCGGTGAACCATGATCTTCTCCAACCATCAACGCAAAATCAAAAAACTCCTGCCAAAGTTCATAGTTGTGTATCCAGCAACTTGAACAGAATCCACACTTTGTATAGGCAGCGGCGTTTCTAAAGCGTGTGTGGAACGCAAGACAGCTATTACACAGCTCAGGAATATATTGTTGACAATTAGTTTGGATGTGATGAGCGCTTAGATGGATGCAAAAGCAAATTCTGTTTAGTAAAAGTTTCATTCTCCCTTATTGCTACACAAGCAGCAGATTCATATTTTACTTGGCTTCAACAAACTCAAAATAAGTAGCAAATTCCTGGCAAGAATTTTCCGCAGTGCTGGATACAGGCCTTTAGTCAGCATTTTTTTTATGGGCATTTCAAATTTTGGGCTAAAGTTCTCCTTTCTGCCCTTTTTGTATCGTCTTCGGCAAAGATTGTAGATCCTGACCTAGTCTTAATAATTTTCTAAAAAAAAATTCCGTTTTCATGACCAAAAATATATATTGCCGTGGACTCTTTTCTTTGAGGTTCATCGTCGTCGTTAAATCGTCATTTTCGGATTTAAATACGTCTGAGTTCGAAAATTCAGAAAACTCCAGACGTTCATAAGTTTTTTGGCTCCACCAACACACTTCACCCAGCAAGGCATCTATTTTCATAAAGATCTTCGGATCTGAGGCTTGACGAACCGGCTCCCGAACCGAACCTTGGATTTTGTCAACGCACATTCGCTGCTTGTGCTTACAAAATGTTTATATGTTTACATTAATGTTAATGCTCTGTTAATTAACATAAAGGGAGGCTGTTAAACATTAATTCCCCTGAGTAACTGGTATATTGAAGTCGGGCACGGCCGACTTCAACTAACGCTGTCATTTTTCTTAATGAGTTGAACAACCAAATACAAAAAAAAAACAAAACCTCAAAATCTTTTCCCGATTTCTATGAAAATTTAGTCGTCTTCAACAGAAGAGGGCCTTAATCTTCTTAGAAAATTTCTGTGCATTCAAAAAATAAAATGTATTAAATATTAGAATTCAACTGAGTAGGCCATCACCTTCAACACACAGCAACTTCAGTAGACAAAACTCAAAACTTTCAATAGTAAAACAAACCTTAACTCGTGTACACACCAAAAATTGTACTAAAACTAAAAATATAAATATATATTTTTGATAACATTTAAAGAACCTCGATATTCCAACAAACACTTGCAATGGGTAGAGCATACCCAAGGAAGTCAAGGAAGGGAATGGCAGTGCGTCGGGCTCGATTGATCGAAAACAACAAAAAGGACTCTCTTTTAACTGTGGAAGCACTGACAGCAACAATGAGTCAATGGAGTTTGAATGCTGAAACTGAGGCTGTTGTCCCGAATGTCAGCAATGAAGACGGAAGAAATGGAAATTGGGAGCAGATACAGTGGCCAACCAACAAAGAGTGGATGGCTAAAATTATGAACAATCTCAAGAAGGCTCCTAATCCGAATACTCAATTATCATCGCCGCACAAGTTGGACCTCCAATCCTTCAAATTCGTGCCAAACCCCAAGCCCTGGGTGCTGCCGGACCGCCCCACTACAATGCCTTTATTATCTACCACCAATGTGGATAACCCTTGGTTGGAAGCGAAATGTGAAACCTGGTTTGTGGTGGATCCTGGCCTTCAGCCTACAGATTATACCCGCTTGCGCAAGTGTTGGCAAAGGCTGAACCCCAGGCCCCTCAAACTCTTAGCGGGCACTAGATATGCGAAATTCCTATTTATAACTAATCCTCATCGGTTGGTCCGTTCCCGGCGCAGAGGACGACATAATCTTATGCTGGGCTTAGGCGACAACAGAGAGGAAGAAGATAACGTGATCAAGGATGAACCGGGACCAAGCAGCTCTGCTCCATCCAATGAGAACAGAGAGGAAGAAGATAACGTGATCAAGGATGAACCGGGACCAAGCAGCTCTGCTCCATCCAATGAGAAGTCTTAAATGGACTACCCTTAAATTAAAATTTTAAATGTAAAATCAGCCAGTTTAACTCGTCAACGTTTAAATGTAACAAATTCCTTAATAAATGTAATATTCTCGGCTCTTGAAAAGCCTTTTGGTTTCTGATTTTTGTAGATGGTCATAGCTTAAAACTATTTTACATTGAAGAGCAGCAGATAAATGATCGTTTCCAAACTGACACAAGACAATACCCTTCACATTGGAGTTCATGTAATGGTATACAAAAAATTGTTATCCGGCTCGAAGGACCAAAGATTTTAATAGTGATAGACCCAAAAACCAACGAATTTCTAAGTCGAATTCACAATTTAATAGCTTTAAGAAAAGGCGATACTTCCGCACATCTTCAACGCAGCGATCACTTCTTTAACTTTCCCCAATGAATAGAAATTTGCAAAAAATAAAACCAGTCCCTAAGAGTAAAGATGATTTTGGCCAATTTCCATAGTTCCTTACCTTTCTAAGGCCTTTGAACAGCTAATTGCTACAAAAATGATTAATTTCCTAAGCTGCACTACAGCAATACATCCGCTGAAACTTGGACCAAAGCGATGCAACTTTATTAAGGGGGTCTTCTCATTCAAAACCCGTTTTTTGGACCCTTTTAAAAAATTCTTATTTGAAAACGCAAAGAATAATTGAAAACTTTTTTATTTATTGTATTACAAAAGGTTCAAAGTAAATAAAAATTTTTTTGCCTCGATACGAGGGCTGTTCAAAAAGTAATGAGACTTCAAAGTTGGTGGTGAAAAAAAGGTGTCGTCACGGCGGCACGTTCGGGTCCGGAGCGTCCGAAATGAAAAAAAAAAACGGGGTTATAATCAGTATAGATGTAATTCTCGGGTGAACCTCAAACTTAATTTTGTGATTTTTTTGACAAAATGGCGGCCATTCAAAAAAAATTTCATTTCGGGCTTTTTTGTAGTTTAGTGTAAAAAAAGTAAAAAAATTTTTAAAATTATGGTCGAGGTTCACCCGAGAATGGTGACAATTCTGCGTCGATTCCACTTTGTTTCATGAAAATCGGTTCAGTTGAACTGGAGATATCATGGCCGCCAGTTCGAAAAACGTGGTTTCGAGATAAACGCGCTTTAAGTTTGCAGTTGCTTGGGAATTTAGGTCACATTGGGTCACTAAAAGGACTATATCTCTTAAACTAATTCGAGTTTTCGAAAATCTTTGGGGGATATTTTGAATATCCAAGCTATAAATAAATGCAAAAAAAAAAGTCGAAAAAAGTTGCTCAATGAGAAGACCCCCTTAACACTTCTTGACTACAGTACCCTGTAGTTCGGCTGCACCGAACCCCCCAAGCTCTTCGTAGTGATCACTCGCCACCACCAGCCTAACGAATTTTGTAAGGGCCTGCATTACCAGTCGTTAGTGTGGTGATGGGTGCACACTATAGTTCAGGTACTAGACTAGCGCAGTGATGAATTACCTGTCCTGACGCTTAGTGATGCATCAGGTCGTTAGTCTTGGAAGTGCCTTGACACCAGCTGAACTACATGGTAAGGCATTCGATACTGTAGATCAAGAAAGCTGTACAACTTCTCCCAAACGACTATAAAACTAATGCGCTTATATCTAGCGAACAGAAATCAATCAATAGTAGCAAATGCCAAGCGTGGAGTACCATAGGGATCAGTTTCAGGGCCTCTTCTGTTTACAGGGTATGTTAATAACCTTCCCAATGTGTAGTAGTCTAATATGTATGCGGATGATATCCAAATGTAGGCCCTCCCCGAGGGCATACGCTAGTTGTGCTTACCGTGATGGGCTTACCACCTTCCACTGCAGAGGCTTACCTGCTTCGCAAAAGTTAATCTATCCAACAACTACAGGAAAACGAATGATAAATCCGATTTTGTCTAGTCTAAGGCAATCGGAAACATTCGTCGCACAGCAAGAGGCATAGGAAAGGACTCACGAAGTTGTATGCATGAGACCCCCTATGCGCTGCAATGGCTTTGCGTCATGCCCTTGCGTATAGGCTTTGAGCATCCCTGTTATAAGAGTACAAAAATGCTCATTTGTGAGTACCTTTTACATTCAAAATCCCATATTTATTTCCAACGATTAATATATTTTTTTAGTTCACACACGAACTGCTAAGACAATTCTCTAAATTTTGCACAATATGCTTCTAGGATAGATAAAATAATATAAAGATATATAAGATAAGTAAAAATCAGTGTCAAAGTTTTCCAAATGGATGCGGGGGACTCAACAGGCATCTGAAAGAAAATGAAAGCAGAAAAACAAAAAAACAATAGTTAAAAAACTTCACAGTAGGCCACACACACACCACTAGTAATCCCACAGATCTTCATCGCCCGAATCATCTGGATTGAAATTATCTTTATCAACATAACGCACATCGATGTAGATCAACTCCTTAAAGTTGTTGGTCAACAAGGCCATAGTGGCCTGGTCAACGGCCAAATAACCATTCTCGTACTCCTTCATCATGTGTGGAACGCTTTGAAACGTGGACATCTTGATAAAGGGCAGCAAGGCCTCACCCGCAATGCAGTGTTTCTGGCTGTATATATACATGCGGCAGGCGAGATTCGGCGAGTACTCATCAACGCTGGCCAGCCAAAAGACATAAATGGAGTGTTTGGCGCAAAAGGGACCCACCTCTGCGGGCGTCACAATTTGATCAAGTGAAATCTGACTAAACATAACAAAACATGGCAAATGCTCGGCAAAATAGAGAAAACGTGGCGGCAGCTCCTCATTGAGTATGCATCGCGGAATGGGCACTTTCTTGGGTGGGTCTCGTGGCAGCAGAGCCAAAGTTATAAGGCAATAAATGTTCCTGGGTGGATAGCTGGCCGGATAGAACATTAATACCATGCGATCCGTCAGCCACAGCTCCTCCACGCGACGACAATGATCGCTTATGAAATGAGCCATAACGGTGCGGGCGCCCAAGTCCAAGCCGCAACCCTCCACGGGACACTTATACTGGCGCGGAAACTGCAACTGAGGCAACTGATAGCGCCTAATGGTGTGGGTCAGAGAATTCACGGCCAAGTGATCCGGCCTGGGCAAATTTTGATTGACATAAAAATCGTAGAATGCCTCCAGATTGGGCGTGCGCATGACACACCCCATGCCATTTTTGATCTGGGCTCGTTCAGCCGCATAATTCAAAGCCTCGCTGTAAATTTCCTTCAAGCCACGTTCGTGATCTAAACTCCAAGCCAGCAAATCATAACAATTTAGCTCATCCGACAACGGATCCAGCCGATGATCTAGCATAAACGTTTCTATATTTGTGACTGCAAATCGTGTCCTTAGCAATCTGCGCTCTTCATAGGAACGGTCCATCTGCCTGGCATTGTCAAGGAGTACGCGACAATAGCTGGTGATCATGTAGTAGGCCATGAGCGGAGTCACGGGTTGATCGCACTCACTTGTACGATTGCATGCCTTTATATAGTCGAAAACTACCTTGTTTATTTGCCCCAGGGACCGATTTGCGCAATTGAAGTCCGGCTGCTCGGTCAGCAGGTGAGCGGCATAGAAACTCTCCATGACGAACCAATTAAAGCAGACCAGATCTTCCCCATCTTTCTGGCGATAAAAGTAAATCAGATAGTCTTTGATTTCTTGCTGTATGGTATGCTCGCCCCGGTATTTCGTGTAAGCCACACGTTCCAGTATCCGAATGGACTGTATGTCCACCTCAAAATAACTGCGAAAGTCTCCTTTCGTGGGTAAATCCGGTGGGTTCATTGAAATCGCCGGTACCTTCAGTTTAACTCGCTGACGAGGTGGCTTCTTTTTGTCCGACTTGAGACGTTGATTTTGCACTTTTACTTTGACGCCATTAATTATAATGGTCGAATCGTACAATTCGTATTTGCTCGGATCCAACTCAGTTTTGGTCGGAGTGCTCTCTGTAAGATTCATACAACCCACGGAGGTATGCAACCACGTCGCAGGATCATCCTCAGGTTCAAGCTGAACTGCCGACGTTCTCAGTTCAGAACGTGGCAAATACACAGCCATCAAGGGATTTTTGGGAGCCACCAAGCTCGGAAAATCGGGAGCCTTGCGCAACAAGTTCAGGTCTAACAATAAATGTTTTAATTTCAGGCCTGACCACTCCTGATGCGTTAAGACCTTGGGTTCGGGGGTAGGGATCACCTTTTCAATTCGCGGTTCTTCTGGCGGTTTCGGCGGCGAGGAGATTGGAAGAACGCAAATTATGGGTAACTGTAACATCTCACGACGCCATAAGGGAACTACCGCTTGTCGCTCCGAGTTCTCGTCTGGCTGGGTTGGCATCTCGGTCCTTGCCGTCTCTTGAGGTGCTACGCAAGCTTTCTTCTTGATTTTCGTTTTCTTTTTATGGACTGGAGGAACTACAGCAATGGGAGGTTTTGCAGTTGCAATATCAACAGACTGCAGTGAAGGGTCTAAGGTCTCGGGAAGAGCAACAGCTGAAGCTTCTGTAGCTTCCATGCTTTTCATGGCAACAGGATTCATGTTGACTTCAGAAGTTACATTAACGAAACTCTCGCTCTTAGCTCCAGAAGTTGCTGGAGTTTCCATGCTCATCAAGGGGGCAGAATTTCCATTAATAAAAGACTCGCTCGTAGCGCGAAAAGAAGCTGGAGGTTCCATGCTATTAATGGATGCTGAAGTTACATTAGCGAATGACTCGCTTGCAGCGCTATAAGTTCCTGTTGGATCTGTGCTATTGAAGGTTGCAGATGTAACATTAATGGAAGCTGGAGGTTTTATGGTCATCCAAGATGGATCAGACTCGTTCGTAGAGCGATACGAAGCTAGAGGTTCCATGGTATTCAAGGGTGCTGAAGAGACATTACTGGGAGACTCGCTGGTACTGCGATAAGTTGCTGGAGGTTCCATGGTCATCAAGGATGCAGAAGACACATTAAGAACAGACTCGCTCGTAGCACCATAAGAAACTAGAGATTCCATGGACATCAAGGGTGCAGAAGACACATTAATAACAGACTCGCTCGTAGCGCCATAAGTAGCACGAGGTTCCATGGTCATCAAGGGAGCAGAAGCCACATTAATCACAGACTCGCTCGTAGCGCCATAAATAGCTGGAGGTTCCATGGTCATCGAGGGAGCAGAAGCCACATTAATGACAGACTCGCTCGTAGCGCCATAATTAGCTGGAGGTTCCATGGTCATCGAGGGAGCAGAAGCCACATTAATCACAGACTCGCTCGTAGCGCCATAAATAGCTGGAGGTTCCATGGTCATCGAGGGAGCAGAAGCCACATTAATGACAGACTCGCTCGTAGCGCCATAATTAGCTGGAGGTTCCATGGTCATCGAGGGAGCAGAAGCCACATTAATAACAGACTCGCTCGTAGCGCCATAAATAGCTGGAGGTTCCATGGTCATCGAGGGAGCAGAAGCCACATTAATGACAGACTCGCTCGTAGCGCCATAAATAGCTGGAGGTTCCATGGTCATCGAGGGAGCAGAAGCCACATTAATGACAGACTCGCTCGTAGCGCCATAAATAGCACGAGGTTCCATGGTCATCGAGGGAGCAGAAGCCACATTAATGACAGACTCGCTCGTAGCGCCATAAGTAGCTCGAGGTTCCATGGTCAAGGGTTCAGAATTTCTATTAATGGAAGACTCGCTCGATGCGCGATAAGTAGCTGGAGGTTCCATGGTACCAGTCACATTAGTGAAAGACTCGTTTGCAGCGCGATAAGTTGCTGGTGGTTCCATGCTTTTTGAGGGTGCAGATGTTCCATTGATAAACTCGTTCGTAGCGCCAAAAGTAGCTGAAGGTTCCAAGCTCTTCAAGGGTACAGAAGTCACATTATTGCATGCCTCGTTCGTAGCGCCAAAAGTAGCTGGAGGTTCCATGGTCTTCAAGGGTGCAGAAGCTCCATTAATAAAAGACTCGTTCGTAGCGCTAAAAGTTGCTGGAAGTTCCATCGTCCTCAAGGGTGCAGCAATTACATTAATGAAAGACCCGTTCGTAGCGCGATAAGTTGTTGGTGGATCCATGCTCGTCAAGGGTGAAGAAGTTACATTAATAAAAGACTCATTTGTACCGCGATAAGTTGCAGGGGGATCCATGGTCTTAACGGGTGCTGAAGCTTGATTAATGGTAGACTCGTTCGTAGCGCCCGTAGATTTTGGAGCTTCCATGCCTTTCAAAGGTGCAGAATAAGCTGCGCTAGAAGATTCCAGAGCCATATGTTCCAAGGTTGCAGCGTTAGAAGGTTCCATAGGCGTCTGAAAGGTGTTACCAGCTGCCGAAGATTCTCTGTTGAATCCGCCAACGGGCTGCATATAAGCAACCGGCCCAGGGGGTGCTTGAAAACCCAGATTTGGAAATGCTGAACAAAGTCCAAAAGTCGACGTGTTGTGGTTAGGAATTGTGTGGGGTGTAAAACCCGTGAAAGTCTCCGAAGCTTGCGGTGTAGGATATCTGATAGGGTGTGTAGCTTGAGCTCCAGGGTTATTGGGTGTAGGGACTATTGAGGATGCGTAGAGTAAGGCTAAGGGATCTATCAGCTTAGGGTAAGACGAGGGTAAAGGTCCTGTAAAGATCTCCGAAGCTTGGGGAGTAGGATATGCATTTACCTGTCCTGCATTTTCGAAAGCTTTTTGAGCGTCAAGGTTAGTGCGAGTAGACTCTGTTAAGGATGCGTTGACCTTGCCAGACTGTGGTGTAGTCTCAGTAATCGTCAGGGTTTCTAGGGTCTTAGCATCAGGATTAGTGGTGGCGTAGACTTGGGGTGTAGAGTCTGGGAGGCATACTACTTGATGTGTAGGATCAACAGTGAGTGGTGTAGACTCTGTTGGGTTTGCTGTAGCATACTGAGTGACAGTAACAAGACTTTCATTTTCATCCTCTGAACTTGCAACTTGTAAGTCGTCGTTTGCAGTACATATGACTGAGATAACAGAATCGGAAGTGTCAAGCGAAGTTGTGGAGCTAAGAGATGTTTGTGATGAGCCCGAGGACAGCGAAGTTGCAGACACTGATTCGGAAACTTCTGGACTTTGTTCCACTGCAGAGAAGACATCAATTGTTCCAGCCTGCGACAAAGAACTTCCAGACTGACCAGGCTCTGCGGCTGCTTTTCTATCTCGTTAAAAGGTTTGTTTAGAGGTTGCTGGTTTGCAGGCTCTTTCGGTTCTGTAGCTCTTTAGGAGATTTTGGGCTGTTTATTGCCACTGCTTTGAAGCAGGTTTGATGGGTCCACTGGAGACTGATTCAATGACTGGCTTACACGCTGTTTCTGTGCCTCTTCTGGCATCTGGTTTTGAGTCTCAGCTAGAGGTTGACTCAGAGTCTGCATTGGAAACTGATTTGAAGGCTGTTTCAATGTCTGGTTTAGAGGCTCTCCAAGAGGCTGATTCATTGACAAGTGTTGAAGCGATACTTGAGACACACTTTGAAGTGAGCTTTGAGACTCGCGTTGAGACAATGGCCTGGATTCGTTATGACACAGGTTCTGCAGCTCTACTAGCTGCTGGCTAAGAATCTCAGTTTGAGGTTGGCCTGAAGTCTGCATCGGAGGCTGGTTCGAAGGTTCCATCAAAGACTGTTGCAAGTGCTGGTTTATAGGATTGCCCATAGGCACGCTTGGAGGTAAGTATTGAGGCATGCTTTGAGGCACAAAAGACACTGGAAGCGAGGCTTGAGACACGCTTACAGGAACGCCTGGAAGAGAGCCTTGAGACACGCTTTGATGCACGCTTTGAAGAGAGCATTGCGACACACTTTGAGGTAAATTTTGACCAACGTTCATGGGCTGTCTGGGAATTGCTACTTGCTGGAGAGCCTGCAACTGCGATTGCATCATACTCAACACTTGAGCAGCTTGATCTCCTGGCATATTGGTTAGAGCAGCCTGCAGTTGCTGTTGTTGCTGCATGTATGCAGAGTACATACAATCCGTTCCTGAGAGGGCTGGTGGTCACTGCATGATCCAACTTATTCTACTTATTGACAACAGACTTACCTGGAGGCTGCTGGGTGGGCTGCTGGCCCGACTGCTGAACTGGTTGGAAAGCATGAGAGAAGTTGGCCGGCTGCGGACACGGCTGAAAGGCCGAAGTGTAATTCTGCTGAGTTGTCTGCAGAAAGGCGGCCTGCTGACCCATGTGGTAGGCTGGTGCCGGCTGAAAGCCTTGCGGAAAGTAAGACTGCGGAGCTGGTTGCTGTGGAAACTGCATGGGCTGTAAGTTAGACTGCGGAGCTGAGAGAAAATACTCCTGACCCCCAGTCGAATGCATGGGATTTTCTGCAAAAAAATTGTTCTCAAAATAAAGAAATTAAGGCAATTACTCGGTATTTACCCGGTGGCTTAGTAGCAGCTGTGACATACTCCTGGCTAACTGAAGCTCTTAAATCTGCTCCAAGCAGTTGCTGAGCATACAGGCCAGACGACATTGGATTCATGTTAGATGGAGCGTACATGTTTGATCCGGGCATAAGTTGTTGTTGTGGTTGCTGATGAGCTGCTGGGGCATACAGCTGATTGGTTACAAGCTGTTGCTGCAACTGTGCCATCATTGAGCTCATAGGTGGCGAGGGAGAGCCAGCCATTGGTGGTGGTGGTGCCGGACGCGTAGGCTGACCACTCTGTAGCATAGACCTGGCCTGAGCCGAGGTGCTGGGCATTTGATTTTCATATTGGTTAACACCACTGTTGTGGACCTTAAGATCCTCTGGGGAACAGGGACGTGTGGGATTCATTTGCTCCAGTAGGGATTGCGGTACAGCTGAGGAATTTGCCTGATACCAGTAGGATGGTGCTGACGATGGTAGGACTGTGGATGAAGAAAGTAAACAAAAGTGGGTTATAGTGAAGCGTAAGCAAACAAATGAAGCGTTCAAAAGTCAGAACTACCACAAAAACCAGTACCAGAACCTATATTTTAACTTGCTTGAGTACCACTATCTCAGAACCAATATTTCTGTATCCGTAAAGACCGAAAAGAACCTGAACATTCGGTTGTGTTCCAGAAATTTTTAGAGATTTGTGTATAAACGTTGCTTCCCTTAACATCGAATGAAGTGTCTTTAAAATGCTAGGCTACTAGATTAGATGACAAAAGTTGACAGATTTGAAACTGACTGCTCAAGGCAAGCAGGTTTGATGCGTACGGTTTTCCTTCCCTAAAATCTAGTAGCTGACATTATTCTTGCCACAAGCTTCTTCTCATTACGCTATAATGACAACGGGTTTCCTGAGCAGCAGAGACATCCCTTTTGTACCAAAGGAACGCGAAACCCAACAAATTTGCCGCAGTGTCGTCCAATTAACGATTTTTAGTGCTGCAGTTTACAAAAACAACTTGATGGCCAAAGACATCTAACTGACCAACAGGATTCGCTTATGTATCCGGAAATACGACCCCAAGGTCGTACAGGCCGTTTGCGGAGACATTTTCCGAAAGCTACGTCGAGTGACTGATAACGGTTCTTTCGACCAAATCCATTGATGCAATTCTTTTGTATATTTAGTCATAAATAAACTGTCTAATTTATAAATTTATAAAGATAATTTATAAAGATCCGTTGAGAATTGTGGTTATGGCGGCGTTTTAAAGTTTGTGCAGATTTTTAGTTGTCACCCGTTAGTCTTAGTTAGAAAAACTTTTTTGGTTTTTAATGGAGGCTGCAAGGGTATGGAAAACTTCGGCTTTTTGAAAACATTTGGAATTCGGAACAGGTCTGATTATTCAGTTTTGCACAAAGAATATCATGATTCACAGTGTCAAAAGCCCTGCTGTGACTCGTTGCTTTCTTTCAGCTCTTTTCTAACTTCATTGGCTATAATTACTATGGTTGTTGTGCAGCTTCTTTTCCTCCTAAATCCTGAATTGTTACTAAAAAATTCTTGTTCTTGTGCAGTCATATCACGCTCAATTGCTTTAGCCAATAATGGGAGAGTGAAAATTAGCCAGAAGTCATCATCCATATATCAGGAAAAGATGATGTGGTGACGACTCCAATTCGGATGTCTCCGAGAAATTGAAAATGAGTCTTCTTAAACTCAAAGCGGGACAATGACACCCAATTAGTATTACCATTTCTGCATCTTCTATATTGCCACCCCTAGGCAAGCTACGTGTCGGCCTATAAGACAACGGTTCCCTACCAGAAACGATGTGTTCCCTTTCGTAACGTTTAATGTTTTAATATTTGTTACGATGCGAGGAAGAGGTCTTGGTAACATTGCTCGGAGTTCTCACAATGCAACGCGACACTATTTACCCGATGTCATAATAACATTGACAGCATGCTGATCAAAGAAAGAAAGGGTCTTCAACCGGGTCGAGACTTAGTGTCTCAGACTTTTTTCGCTGGAGCTTGTAGGTAGCCATAGGCATCCGTTATGTTTTCTGTGAAAGGAGCTCTGCGGTTGTGCCTAATCTGGCCAGTCTGTTCGCAGACTCTTTTTCATAGAAGTTTCGGTATCCAGGCACCCATAGTAGGTGAATATAGAAGGATTAAGCAAACTTCAGTGAGTGACCTTAAGAGCTGCTTTTAGCAAGTCGGTGCTTCAGCACACACAACGCGTGGGGCAATGGCTTTATTGAGAAATCAGACGTCGTTTGTGGCATACAGTAATCTGTATTTAACGGTATACGCGCTTGGTTTCTGAATATATTGAACTCACCCGAATTGCTTCCGTTCCTGGTATCAAATTCTCGTAGTCTGAATGTTGTTCTGATAGTTACAAGATGAAACTAATTGTTATTCAGAATTACTCGAATATGTGGCATTGTCACTAAATGCAAAGCCTACTCTTTTAATAACTTTAGGAAGTTTGTACATATTTCTTGGTGAAATGTATATGTTCCTCTATATGGGAAACAAAATGAAGTTATTATCAGCTAAGTACTAGAAAATGGTAGGTTCTGCAAAGCTTTAAAAAATGGACAGAGCGGTCCTCGAAACACGAAGTAAGCCTGACCCTAAAACCACGAAAAATCAGATCAAGTTACTGGCTTCAATATGTGAAAGAACGCGTGAGTCAAAATGTTAGACGGGCACGAGAAAGTAACTAACGAGAGATGTACAAGCGTCCAAGTTCAGGAAAAACTACAACATTTTAACCACTTCCTATATATGCTCTCTTTTTACTGGTTCCAGCAAGACGGTGCTTAAGCACACACACAACGCGCGGGGCAATGGCTTTATTAAGATAAATCAGACGTCTTGTGTGGTATACAGTAGTCTGTATTTAACGGTATATGAACTCACCCGAATTGCTTCCGTTCCTGGTATTAAATTCTCGTAGTTTGACTGTTGCTCTGATAGTTACGAGATGAAACTAATTGTTTTACAGAATTACTCGAATATGTGGCAATGTCACCAAATGCAAAGCCTACTCTGTTGACAACTTTAGGAAGTTTGTACATATTTCTTGGTGAAATGTATATGGGAAACAAAATGAAGTTTTTATCAGCTAACAAGTACTAGAAAATGGTAGCTTCTGCGAAGCTTTCAAAAATGGACAGAGCGGTCCTCGAAACACGAAGTAAGCCTGACCCTAAAACCGGGAAAAATCAGTCCAAGTTACTGGCTTCAATATGTGAAAGAACGCGTGAGACAAATGTTAGACGAGCACGAGAAAGTAACTATCGAGAGATGAACAAGCGTCCAAGTTCAGGAAAGATTACACAGGCCGTTCCGGTTTTCTTTACTGGTTTGCTCGAATTCGATTTGGCTACCAGCGGTCACAAGAGTTTACTCGATTGAATTCAATGTGTGGAGCGATTTAACGGTATATTGTACCATTGTTTAAATTTCGTAGTTTTGACTTTTGCTCTGATAGTTACTTTTAAGAAAAAAATAATTGTTTTTAGAATACTTCGATTTTGTGGCCATGTCCCAAATCGAAGCCACTATTTTGTCAACTTTCGGAAGTTTGTACATATTTCTTGGTGAAAATGTTAATAAAATGCCCTAAAAATTGAAACGATATTTTAAAAGCTAACAAGTACTAGCAACTGGTGCTTCAGCGATTATTTATTGGATGTTTTGATCAGCGGTCTAAAAACAAGTAAAGCTGACCAAAAGCAAATGTTTACCAGAACTGCAAACCGAAAGAACGGTGGACTTGTTTGCTGAGATCGAAGAAATAACTATCGAGAGCCGAAAGAGCCTTACAACATTTTAACCACTTCCTATATTTGCTCTCTTTTTTACGAAAGGATGATTTTTTAGCCATTATCTTTTTGGCAACACTGGTTTAAACAGCTCACGCACGTTTCGTGTTTTGTTTCACTGTCAAACATCTTCAGTTTGGTCTATAATTTAACCATGAATCTTCTTACAAACGAACAACGCTTGCAAATTATTGAATTTTATTATCAAAATGCGTGCTCTGTTAAGAAAGTTCATCGCGCGCTTCTTCCATTTTATGGTCAGTTTAATCGACCCACTAAAGCGGCATCGGTTGATAATTCGCACCAAATTTACATTGTTGGACATTAAACCACCAACACGCTTACGTAGAGTGCGAACTGAAGAAAATATCGCAGCTGTATCGGCCAGTATTAATGATGACCATCAATTATCGATTCGTCGCCGTTCGCAGCCTTTCAAAATACAGCTGGTGCAAGAATTGAAGCCGAACGACCTACCGCAACGTAGAATTTTTGGTCAATGGACTCTTTGAAAGTTGGCCGAAGATCCACTTTTTTACCGAAAAATTGTGTTCAGCGACGAAGCTCATTTTTGGCTCAATGGGTACATAAATAAGCAGAATTGTCGATTTTGGAGTGAATATCAGCCAGAAGCATTGCAAGAGCTACCAATGCATCCAGAAAAAGTCACAGTTTGGTGCGGTTTATGGGCTGGTGGCATCATTGGACCGTACTTCTTCAAAGATGATGCGAATCGTAACGTAACTGTGAATGGTGAGCGCTACCGTGAGATGATATCCAACTTTTTTTGCCCAAAATGCAAGAGCTTGACTTGCATGACATGTGGTTTCAACAAGACGGTGCCACATGCCACACAGTACGCGCAACAATGGACTTATTGAGAGGCGAGTTCGGTGAACATTTTATTTCACGTTCAGGACCGGTCAACTGGCCGCCTAGTTCGTGCGATTTAACGCCTTTAGCTTATTTTCTGTGGGGCTATGTTAAGCTCATGTCTATACAGACAAGCCCGCTTCAATTGACGCATTGGAAGACAACATTGAAGCATTTATTCGTTAGATACCGGCCGAAATATTGGAAAGAGTATGCCAAAATTGGACTAAGCGGATGGACCATTTGAGGCGCAGTCACGGTCAACATTGCGCGGTATACGCGCTTGGTTTCTGAATATATTGAACTCACCCGAATTGCTTCCGTTCCTGGTATCAAATTCTCGTAGTCTGAATGTTGTTCTGATAGTTACGAGATGAAACTAATTGTTATACAGAATTACTCGAATATGTGGCACTGTCACCAAATGCAAAGCCTACTCTGTTGACAACTTTTGGAAGTTTGTACATATTTCTTGGTGAAATGTATATGTTCCTCTATATGGGAAACAAAATGAAGTTATTATCAGCTAACAAGTACTAGAAAATGGTAGCTTCTGCAAAGCTTTCAAAAATGGACAGAGCGGTCCTCAAAACACGAAGTAAGCCTGACCCTAAGACCAGGAAAAATCAGTCCAAGTTACTGGCAAAGACAAATGTTAGACGAGCACGAGAAAGTAACTATCGACAGATGTACAAGCGTCCAAGTTCCGGAAATATTACGACATTTTAACCACTTCCTATATTTGCTCTCTTTTTACTACATAGACGCATTGAAAATGAGCTGATTGGCCCTTGCAATATGAGAGCAACCTAAGATGTGATTCATTTCATAGCAGTATGTCCAGTCCCAAACGAACTAAGAAGCTCACATCTCCCATTAAAAGAGCCTATCACAATCTTAAATACCTGCTGAAGGCTCACCACCACAGGGCAAGACTCCAGCAGAAAGCATTTTAGAAGAGAAATCCGTTTATGGCTCGTTTAATTGGTGGAGCCCGGGACTCCATAGGTGAAGACCTTGTAATACTTACTAGATGTTTTCCAACTTACCCTGTGGCGACATAGCTGGTAAATTTCCCGCACTCATTTCCATCATAATGATCTCTGGTATTGGTGTTAGCGGTGGAGTGGAGTCAGAATCATCTTCTTCTTCGCCGATGACCACCTCATCCCTCACCGTGTCGGCTCTAAATTTCTGTATATGGTCCATGCCGAACTCACAATCCAAGTCGACTTCTAATTCAGCTGGGTGGTAATACTCGCGCTGCGGTTGACGGTTTGGATATTTGTTTAATTTTTTCACTGGTTGTTGCTCTGAAATGTGCAAAACGTTTATTCGACTGCGAACCGACTCGAAGTGATGATTTTCTTACTGAAAAGTCGTGTAGTATCAGACGATCTCTTCACACTAATGTCTAGGCGCCTGGGTTTGGGTACTGCGCCAGTCGGGGGTAGCTTGACTGGCTTTTTAAATTTTATATCAGTTATGGGGATTTGTGCAAGGTTTTGGCAACGCGCAAGTTGGTGCACCAGATTGTCCACCAAAGCAAAAATATCTAGAGAAAATGAAAAGTTAGACAGATTTTGGCTGAGAAAAGTAAAACTCACAATTGGCGCGTTGTTCGCTAGTTTTGGGTAGCAGCTTGGGATAGGGAAAGGGTGCATCATAGCCCTGTCCCATGAGATGGGGCTTGATGCAATTGATCGGCAACTGACGACGCTGCGGACGACGCTCGGTACAGAAGCAGCGACGTGGTGGCAACAGGGGCAGCTCTTCAGTCAAAGTGGGGGTCGGACCTTCCTCCTCTTCGGCTATGGAGAGCAGTTCTGGCTCCTCCTCGTCCTGCTCCTCCTTTGACTGCTCCTTTGCAACTGGTATTTCCTTTAGTTGCATCTCCTCAAATGGTTCCTCCTCGGGTGAGGGCACTGAGACCAAAACTATGGGCGAGGACGAGCGCGTAGGCGAAGGACTCAGCAGACGCTGCAACTCCAAGTGGCGCTCCAAACGCTCCTGTTGACGCTCCACCAAATGAAACAGTAACTCCTGCTCCTCAAACAGCTCGTACAGGTCGTGCTCCAGACGATGTATTATATACTGGTCGTAGGGATCGTCGGGTGAGCTGGGCTGGTCAGCGTTCGGCATACCGCAACCAATCGGCCCCGCCTGCAATCAATACAAATTGGTTATTGGTTATCGAACTGCGTGTGTGTGTGTGTGAGTCTGGACAGGCGCAGTAGCCCCGCGAAGGCGTTGCTCCCACACGAATTTTTTTAATCAACAAAAAACCCAAGTGAAACATACATCAGGGCCAAAACAGAAAAAGAGTGGCGAAAAAAAAGGACAACGGACGAACAACTGCAAAGCGTAGCATGAAATTGGCAGGCGAGATGAAGGCGGATGCCGGACTGAACTGAACCGAACCGAACCGGGAAGTACCGACACCGCCACCAACCGTAAATTGCTTGCCATTTTTATATAGTTTTCGTTTTCGCTGGTCAGCCAGCCAGTGTCAATTTTGGTCGGACAAAATAATAAAAATGGAAGGCAGTGGCGCAGCCAGCAAAAAGGGGAGATGAAAAAGGAGGGTTTAACTGGAGAAGCGAAACAGAGGACTTGTAACTTGTCAAGTTCTAGTAACTTTCTTGCCTACTAAGAAAACTTCTTCAAGTCAGCCGACTAATTAAAATACAGCCAAAAAACTAAGCGTTCTTGTTGTGATTTTTCTGATATATCAAGATTATCAGACGTTTCAGGCGGTGAGAAATGTCCTGTTGGGTTATTTCCAAAAAATCTGACTTCTTTATTTAAGTTGAAAAAAGTTGCCAAAATTGTTGCCTTAACCTGCGGTTAGTCAAATTTGATTGTCTCATGCTAAGTAGCTGGGAAGGTGAAAAGACGCGACCGATCACATTCCCTTTTTTCTAAGCTGTGACTGATTTTGAGAAACCATTTGAACTCAGGACCGCGAAGACTGAAAAAACGGAAGGCTCTCTCTCTCTTAGCTACTACGGAGACTGTCGGAGTACCTCCGCTGGCATAAAGCCTTCGAAAGACTTGTACGTTCACCAGAGACCTGCAACAATCCTCTTATGTTCGATCACACTCGTGCGATTACTTGGCTTGGTTGGGCTCGCCGCCCATTGAGTACATTGCACATTGAGTAAGAACAAGCAAGCTCTTTGCTTCGCACGAGTAATAATATGAACAAGCTCGCTTAAGCTTTGCATAACACGAGTCTTAACAAGTCTTTTGCCAGCAATGCGCAAGCCTTTTTGAGCAACACTCTTGCTTACTTGCACTTACTCGGCTTGTTGACAGCGAGTTTCGACTAGCCTCTTATGCAATTGTTGTTGTCTTTTGAAAACTTCAAACAACAACATGCCACAAGAAGGAAAGAGAAAGCGTATGTAAAATACAAATGGAAAAAAAGGCCATCATGCTATATCTTTTGCTCTCACAAGTTGTTGTTTTTTGTGTGCTTATGACGATTGCTTACAAGCGTTGATCGTAACAGTTCGCAGCAGATTATTCACTTCAGCAACAAGTACTCGCGGTAATTCGCGGCTGAAGCTAGGAGTAATCGCGAGTATTTGTACTGAACAAACTTTACTTATGACGGCTCGCAACAGAGCTTCGATTTTAGGGCTTGCGTCGACTTGCGGCCGAAGCTCTGAGGCAGCTTGCGCTATGTACGGGCAACACTCGAGCTTGACACGCCTTGAGCGCTGAGCGAGTGTACTCGTGACGGCTCGCTGTAGTTCTCGTTCACACATTGATTATTATACTTAGCGGAGATAAAGTTTGCAGAGAAGGCTAAAGGAATACCATGAAGAGAAGAAATCTTTAGGTTGTTTGTTCAATTTGCAATGCTGCCATCTTAAAATGGAAATAAGAAATAATATGCTTTACTGAGACTTGAACCAGAGAACTGCAAAAATCACCTTTTTCTTGATTTCATCATACACAAAAATTCCCACTCACATTTAATCAATAAGCAGAGCATGCCGTTGAATTAAATTCATGTCAAACCAGCGAACGCTTCAATCGGTTCACATTCAATCATTCAACAAAACTCTCCGCTCAAAACACTCAAAATCACACCAGCAAAAGCGACTTGCGACTGTAGGCTGCTCGCAAGTAAATCAGATTTCATCTTCACCAATACAAACACATTTTTCTGTTCTCTCCCATTCGCTGGCGCAGTTAAAAACACCAGAAAAAACTCCCTCTCTCTCTCTTTCATTTGTGTCAGCAGTGCTGTTTTAGCATATGCCAAAAACTCATACGCGTTTATTCTCACTCTAATCAATCGTTGTAGGGCAGAACGAACAGACACCCGAATAGATTGGAATGAAAGCGAACATAAACATAGGGCGCATTCAGCAGGTAAATCCGATTTCCGATTACTGATTTACGATTTGCGATTGCTTATGATTCTCTGCTGAATAACACTGATTGATAAGCTTAAAAATACATTACAACTATGAAAAATTTAGGTAACATTTTTGACATCTTTTAGCGCAGTAAGTCTCACCAATCATACCTTTTGAATGATTACATCTCAGCAATCATGATTGTCAAATTTATCAATCGCAATCGGCAATCACTGTATTCAGCAGATAAAATCGGTAATCATAAATCAGTAATCGGAAATCGGATTTCTCTGCTGAATACGCCCATACTCTGAGCGCCAACAAGGTTCGATTGCCTATGTATGATTAAAACTCAACGACGTACAATTTGAACGGTTAAACGCAAAGGCAACTTGATTCGGGTATTGATTATTTATGAACGTTTTGCAATCACCCGAAGCCGTTCACCTCTACTCCACCGCCGGCAATAGGAAATGCTAACCAAATGTGCTACAGGAATTCCAGCCAGCAATGGGCATCACTTTTTGTACTGTTTACCAACACTGGAAGTTCTCATTTCAACCAGTGAAATAGTGCTCAAATAAATATATGAATAGAAAGGTATATCAATTTCATTATCAACATATTTATTGTTTTGGTTCAAGCGAGCCAAGGTTCAAGCCAAACCCTTGGGCTCTGAGGTTTGAGCAACCAATCCGCGAACCGAACCATGGATTTTATTGTCTGCAGGCACAAAAAGTTTTTTCAAATTTTTCCCACGCGCATTCGCTGTTTGTGCTAACAAAATGTTTATATGTTAACATTAATGTTAACGCTCTGTTAATTAACATGAAGGCAGGCTGTTAAACATTAATTCCCCTGAGTAACTGGTATATTGAAGTCGGGCACGGCCGACTTTAACTAACGCTTTCATTTTTCTTAATGAGTTGTACAACCAAATACAAAAAACAGAACTACAAATTCTTTTCCTGATTTCTCTCCAAATTTAGTTGTCTACAACAGAAGAAGGCCTTAATCTTCTTTGAAAATTTCTGTGCATTCAACAAAAAAATATATTAAATATTAGAATTCAACTGAGTAGGCCATCACCTTCAACACACAGCAACTTCAGTAGACAAAACTCAAAACTTTCAATAGTAAAACAAACCTCAACTCGTGTACACACCAAAAATTGTACTAAAACTAAAAATATAAATATATATTTTTGATAACATTTAAAGAACCTCGATATTCCAACAAACACTTGCAATGGGTAGAGCATACCCAAGGAAGTCAAGGAAGGGAATGGCAGTGCGTCGGGCTCGATTGATCGAAAACAACAAAAAGGACTCTCTTTTAACTGTGGAAGCACTGACAGCAACAATGAGTCAATGGAGTTTGAATGCTGAAACTGAGGCTGTTGTCCCGAATGTCAGCAATGAAGACGGAGGAAATGGAAATTGGGAGCAGATACAGTGGCCAACCAACAAAGAGTGGATGGCTAAAATTATGAACAATCTCAAGAAGGCTCCTAATCCGAATACTCAATTATCATCGCCGCACAAGTTGGACCTCCAATCATTCAAATTCGTGCCAAACCCTAAGCCCTGGGTGCTGCCGGACCGCCCCACTACAATGCCTTTATTATCTACCACCAATGTGGATAACCCTTGGTTGGAAGCGAAATGTGAAACCTGGTTTGTGGTGGAACCTGGCCTTCAACCTACAGATTATACCCGCTTGCGCAAGTGTTGGCAAAGGCTGAACCCCAGGCCCCTCAAACTCTTAGCGGGCACTAGATATGCGAAATTCCTTTTTATAACTAATCCTCATCGGTTGGTCCGTTCCCGGCGCAGAGGACGACATAATCTTATGCTGGGCTTAGGCGACAACAGAGAGGAAGAAGATAACGTGATCAAGGATGAACCGGGACAACAAGTGAACCGGGACCAAGCAGCTCTGCTCCATCCAATGGGCAGTCTTAAATTGGACAACCCTTAACTGAAAATATCAAATGTAAAATCAGCCAGTTTAACTCTTCAACGTTCAAATGTAACAAATTCATTAATAAATGTAATATTCTTGGCTCTTTAAAATGCCTTTTGGTTTCTGATTTTTGTAGATGGTCATAGCTTAAAACTATTTTACATTGAAGAGCAGCAGAAAAATAATCGTTTCCAAACTGACACAAGACAATACCCTTCACATTGGAGTTCATGTAATGGTATTCAAAAATTGTTATCCGGCTCGAAGGACCAAAGATTTTAATAGTGATAGACCCAAACAACTTAGAATTGTTATCCAATCTTTGAATATTTCCTTTATCCCCCTCTTCGTTTCCACCCCCTTCCGTCCCAAATTCTAAACATTTATCGCTGCTCTTATGCTTACTCAAGCCTCACACAGCCGAGACTCCAGCGACTGGACTAATAACTAACGCTGCTAGCGCATCCCTTCCATATTCCACATCAATTCTCCCCCAGACACTATCAAGCGCTTGCATCTCCCGCCCCCCTCCCCTACCAACAAAGTTAGTTTACGGCCAAAGTTCAACAGCGAAAAAAAACGCGTACTTTTTGTACTCATAAAAAATAGAAAAAAAAGAAGGAAAATTTGGTCAAAAGCTAGTCAGAGTGGAAAACGTGTGCAGGAGAGAGTAAAAAAAAAAACACGGGTTTTGCAATGCAATTTTTTCGAGCTTCGCTTAGAGCTTTTCATTTGGCAGCGGGCAGCCATTAGAGCAAAAATCAGCAGCAGAATCTGAAGGGCGGGGGGGTTGCTGCACACATGCGGAAATTGTGCGCGTTTTGCAGTTTTTTAATTGACCAACAAATTTATTTGATTCGTTAGCGCGCAGCAGCAATGGTATCTGGGCAAACAGGAGAGCTTAAAGTCAAAAGGCCAGAAATTACCCAAAAATCCTCAGCCACAGTTCCAGTTCGGTTTTGGGGGGGGAGGGGGTGGGAGTCAAGGGTAATTGAAATTCAAAGCAGAGACCAGGCCACGGACACGGACACGAACTCTTGTTGTTTCTAAGGATTACATATTGGTAAACAACGATTACAACAGCATCGAGCGATGCCAACGACAACTTATTGTACTACAAATTGGTTTGTTTGCCCAGCATCCAGCAGCCAGAAGCCAGCTCCAACCCGCCACCCACCACCGCCCCCGCTGGCTTCCTTAAGCAAGGTCTGCTGTTTGATTTGATTGTTGACTTTATTGGTCAAGCGGCCCTCCCTCTCTGCCTGTGTGTGTGTGTGTGTGTGTTTTTTTACGATATTTAATCTATGATTAAAATCAATTAAATGCTACACTTGACTTAATTTATTGTCAAAGAAACAACACAAAGACAAGTAGCCGCGATTTTTGGTACAAAAATCCAAAAACCGAAATGCTCGTAAAATCAAATTGGCCTCTCGAAATAAAAATCTGCCATACACTTTGTCGGACCGAATCGTAGCTTGTTTGTAGTTTAATCTTTATGACTTGATCTGTGTGCTGTTCTCTCCCGCCCGGGGGGGTAGGAGGAGGATGAGGAGGGGCAGGGGCAGAGGTATTGCCAAAAACACAAACAAAATTAAGCTAAGAGACAGCATTAAGTTAAGGCATTTGGAGGTCGATTTCTGTTGGGAATTTATGAAGCAATTGATCTTGATTCAAATTTTATTGGAATGTTTGGTGGTAATTCTAACTGATTTTCGTGTGCTAATCCAGAATCTGTTCGATTTATCGATAGATTGCTTTTTTATTGAAACAATATGAGCCTGAAATCTGACCAAGCAGTCGAATAAAGCGTACAAGCTCTGAAATTACAAGCAATATTCTTGGTTCGATGATTCGAGGTTGCAATCCGGTAGATCGATTTTGATTTTAGAATGTAACTTTTATCGATGACTCTCAAATATGTAATTATCGACAGTGTGGCCCTGATTTTTAAGTACTTTCAGCCCTGGCGTACGATTTATTCGAGCATTATCATTCCCAAAAGGAATTTCGATCAGTACTCGTACTTGTACTTAGTACTCGATACTTAATAATCGATACGAAATACTCCATACTTATAACCTGATACAAAGTTGTTCATACTCAGAACTCAAGAGAAAAAACTCGATATTCGGTACTCAATACTCAATATTTGATACTCGGTACTCGATACTTAGCACTCCATACCCACAACTCGATACTCAGTTCTCGATAATCAATACTAAGTACTTGATTCTCATTACTCGATACAAAGTTCTCGATACTCAGTACTCAAGACATTGAACTCGATACTAGGTATTCAATTCTCTATATATTCAGTACTCGATACTCAGTGCTCGAATCTCAGTACTCGATACTTAGTAATCGGTACACAGAACTCGATTCTCAGTACTTGATAATCAATATTAAATACTCGATACTCATTGCTCAATACAAAGTTCTTGATACTTAGTACTCAAGACTAAAAACTCGATACTAGGTATTAGATGCTTTGTACTCGAAACTCGGTACTCGATACTTAGTACACGATACACAGAACTCAGTATTCGATAATGAATACTAAAAACTCAACTCTCATTACTCGATACAAAGTTCTCGATATTCAGTACTCATGACTAAAAACGTGAAACTGGGTATTCGATACTAAGTACTCGATACTCGGAACTCGATATTTAGAACTATGCGGATAAGATCACTGAACGATTTAGGAAAACGCATGGCAATAACATTATAATCATACCCTTTCAGTATCTGGTCTCGACTTGATCCTCTTTTTAGTGGTAGGTATTATAAATACTAGCTCATGGACACATAGCATGGCTAAAGTCCAGGCAGATGGAAGAACTACGTCTCTTTGAGAGGCGGGTCATCCGTCAAGCCCTGGTCAGAGGAGCCAGAGACCCTCTTATGCTCCACTACATCTCAAATAGGGATCTGTATGCTAACACGAACACCAAACGTGTAGATACACTAGTGTACCAAATAGTAGAAAAGTTCATAGGTAGCAATAGCAATAGCCCAAACCAGTTAATCGCAGATGCTGTGGCTCAGAGAAGGCTGCCGGCTCAGTACTCTGTCCACCACCTGACGATCAACCATATAGATAACCTTAAAGAATTAGGAATTATTTACGATTCGGAGGGCAATCTCATTTTCTATCACAGAAATCGATTGATCCTAGATCCGAATGAACTAGTCTATAATATAAGACAATAATAAATTTTTTGACCCACATACATGTTGGCTCAACTTCCCCGTCTCTTCCTTCTCTTTTGCTATTTTTCAGTTATACCAAACATCTTCCTATCCCCAGATTTAACGCTAAGTAACTTCACCATTTAATGTAAGTGTTTTCTAATTCAACTTCCCATTTGTGTAACTTACAAATGGCACCTAAATCAACCATTATTTCTTTGCTATGGCAAACTGGTCAAAATTTTTATGCTTGATACAAAAGAACTCTCCAAACGCTAAGTACCACTTTCAGCATATGAAAGTTTGATCAGATCTGATCAGAAAGAGCTAGCATTAAGTATGAACGAGCTCTTGGAAGAGTATAAATATTTTATAACTTAAACTATAGGTACAGTTTATTAAAATTGTAATCTGAAAGAGCTTGATGAACGTTCCAATAAAGCTTTAAATAAAGTAATGAATATTTTGATTAAGTATATGAATAGACAGGTATATAAATTTCATTATAAGTGCATTAATAAATTGGCAATCCAACTTGTTGTTCAAACGAGCCAAGTTTCAAGCCAAAACATTGGGTTCTGAGGTTTGAGGAACTGGTCCACGAATCGAACCTTGGATTTTATTGTGTTTTCAAATTTTGGCCACGCGCATTCGCTGTTTGTGCTAACAAAATGTCTATATGTTCACATTAATGTTAATGCTCTGTTAATTAACATGTAGAAGGGCTGTTGAAAATTAATTCCCTTGAGTAACTGGTATAGTGAAGTCGGGCACGGCCAACTTTAACTAACGCTTTCACTTTTCTTAATGAGTTGTACAACCAAATACAAAAAACAGAACTACAAAATCTTTTCCTGATTTCTCTTTAAATTTAGTCGTCTACAACAGAAGAGGGCCTTAATCTTCTTTGAAAATTTCTGTGCATTCAAAAAAAAAATATATTAAATATTAGAATTCAACTGAGTAGGCCATCACCTTCAACACACAGCAACTTCAGTAGACAAAACTCAAAACTTTCAATAGTAAAACAAACCTCAACTCGTGTACACACCAAAATTGTACTAAAACTAAAAATATAACTATATTTTTGTTAACATTTAAAGAACCTCGATATTCCAACAAACACTTGCAATGGGTCGAGCATACCCCAGGAAGTCAAGGAAGGCAATGGCAGTGCGTCGCGCTCATAAGATCAAACACAACAAAAAGGACTCTCTTTTAACTGTGGAAGCACTGACAGCAACAATGAGTCAATGGAGTTTGAATTCTGAAACTGAGGCTGTTGTCCCGAATGTCAGCAATGAAGACGGAAGATATGGAAATTGGGAGCAGATACAGTGGCCAACCAACAAAGAGTGGATGGCTAAAATTATGAACAATCTCAAGAAGGCTCCTAATCCGAATACTCAATTATCATCGCCGCACAAGTTGGACCAACAATCTTGTAAATTCGTACTAAACCCTAAGCCCTGGGTGCTGCCGGACCGCCCCACTACAATGCCTTTATTATCTACCACCAATGTGGATAACCCTTGGTTGGAAGCGAAATGTGAAACCTGGTTTGTATTGGAACCTGGCCTTCAGCCCATAGATTATACCCGCTTGCGCAAGTGTTGGCAAAGGCTGAACCCCAGGCCCATCAAACTCTTAGCGGGCACTAGATATGCGAAATTCCTATTTATAACTAATCCTCATCGGTTGGTCCGTTCCCGGCGCAGAGGACGACATAATCTTATGCTGGGCTTAGGCGACAACAGAGAGGAAGAAGATAACGTGATCAAGGATGAACCGGGACCAAGCAGCTCTGCTCCATCCAATGGGCAGTTATAGATTGGACAACCCTTAACTGAAAATTTCAAATGTAAAACCATCCAGATTCCCGTTTTAACGTTCATATGTACCAAATTCCTAATTAAATGTAACTTTCGGATCTGGTAAAGCCTTTTGGTTTCTGATTTTTGTAGATAATTGTGCGAAATTTACTCAATAGAAGGTCATAACTTAAAACTATTTAACATTGAAGAGCAGCAGAAAAACTATCGTTTCCAAACTGACACAAGACAATACCGTTCACATTGGAGTTAATGTAATGGTATTCAAAAATTGTTATCCGGCTCGAAGGGCCAATTACATAAGTAATGAATATTTTGATAATTAAAGTTCATCAATCCAATATTCATTGATTTGGCTCAAGCGAGCCATGTTTCGAGCTAAAACCTTGGGTTTTGGGGTTTAAGGAACATTTCCGCTAACCGAAGCTTGGATTTTACAATGGGTTCGAACCTCCGGACCGAACCTCCTGCAGAATTTGAGAGTTTTGCAGCCTTGCTTGTAATAGTCTTAGGTTAGGTTGAGATGGTAAAAGGTGAGAAGCTCCTTCAATTAGACCAAAAAATAGGTCCATAGTGATACCATATAACCCCTAAGGTCATCCCTTCTAAACCACTTTGAAAGTAAAATATATTTGCCTGCTAAAGAGACTGCTGAAATGTCAGGTAGGAAATGCTGACCTAAGATAGTGAATCGTCTCCTACAGTGACAAAAGAGATGCTGGACGCTTTCTTTTTCCTCAACTGAGCAACAGCCATTGTGGCTGATACCTAGTCCTATAAGAATTCCTACGAGTAGGGAGACATTCTGCCTGCCTAGACGCAGTAGTGTCAAAGTTCTTTTAAAATTAAGAGTGGGCCAAGTGAGTCTAGAGATTTCACAAGTGTGAGTTGATCTCCTGTCTTGTAAGCAGGCACCCCGATCAAGCTCTTATCCGGTAGGAGCTGGGCGGTAGTACCAAGTCTAGCAAGTCGGTCGGCTGTCTCATTGCCCTTGATGTTTCGGTGTCCAGGCATCCATACGAGACTTATTTTAAAGTGCTGAGCCATCTCATTCAGAGATGATTAGTGCTTTTAATGCAGCTTCACTGTCTGAAAAAATAAATTCAGATGGTTAGAGGCCTCCTGGATCGCATCATCCTCTGCCTGATAGACGCTACAATGGTCGGGAAGGCGAAAGGACATATTTATACCTAGATCTGGACTGAAAACTCCGCCTCCCATCTGACTTTCCAATTTAGAGCCATCAATGTAAATGTTGATGGCGTTTGGTTTGTCATGGGGGAGCGAGTTCCAGTCCGAACGACTTGGTATTATGGGTGGGTATGCAATAATCAATGTTTGTCGATGTCGCTAATTGACTACTTAATATAGCCGAGTGCCCATGGAAACCTACATAAAAAGTTGCTGTTTCTCTAAGCCTAACAACAGTATTACTAGCTATTTCTCTGGCTACTAGATCTAGGGGGATTAAATGGAGCATAGTGTTAAGGGCTTCTGTAGGAGTAGTTCGCAAAGCGAAACTTATGCAAAAGCTACCACTACGTTGTACTTTTTGGAGAGTCCTTAGAACAGATGGCTTACCCAAGACAGGCCACCAGATTAAAACTCCGTAGAGTAGTATGGGGTAATAGTCTTAAGTCGAACCCAATAAACTCTTAAAATATGCACACAATATTCTTGGTGGAAGTCTTACGTCAACCTCAATCTGAAATCAAGAATCAAGAGCACATCAAACAACAACAAAATTCCAATTTCTTAAATCAAACACGACTGGAATGATCCAAAGACCAAGATGGTATTACTGTAGGTCTGAAATTGACCCTCACTCCTTAACAAACGTATTAGAGCCAGTTGGGTGTTTAAAAAACAGATTCGTTTATGTTTGTGCTCCGTTTCCTAAGTTCCAAGATCCCTGCAAATCGAGTTAAGTTTAGTTCTTAAGTTAATGAATTATCGATTGCGACTGGGCGATAAAGTTAAAGACATTGAAAGTGCACGCGTTTTTATCTCGCTAGGGAAAACCTACCCCAATCCTCACCTCAAGTCTCATTAAGTGCACCTGCACCGCCTACACTCCCCAAGAGCACTACCCGCTACAGTGCAGTCAGCCGCTTACGAAGAAATCCATTCTTCCACATTTTCATGGTCCTTCGAGCCGGATCTATCCTCGGATCTATTCGCGTTATTTTGTACTTAAAGTATGTTCACGCATTTTTACATATTTTGGCTTACTGCAAGTACATAAAGTTCTTGATTCAACAGTTTAAATGCCATCACGATTGATCAAAGTAGTTCAAACTTTTGCTTCTTTTCCTTTTCCCCTTTTGGGCGTTTGGTAAGGGGAAAGGCTTAAGTAAGAAATGTATTTGTTAGCATCTCTAGTCAAACTCAATTTAACTGACAATTAATGCATGTTGACCAGGTCCAGCAGTTTGGGGCTCGCACACAAACACACACACACACACACGCATTCGATCCATGGCCGAAAGTGGCAATCAGCAAAAACAACACCAATAAAGCCGCAGCAGCAGCAGCAGCGGCGGCAACAACAACAAACCGTTGAGGCTGGGGCGGCTTGGGGCGGCCGGCACGCCCCCCAAACAAACGCCATGTCGACACCTATTACCATTCATTGACTTTTGCCATGTCCCTGGGGTGTCATCTATGCAGGTTGTGCCATGGCTTTGGTTTGTCCTTGCCGTTCGCTTCGTGTGGACCCACACTTTTGATTGCATTTGCACGAACCGGGCGAACGAACGACCGTTTGCTAATGTCCTTCGATAAAGCCGGCAAAATCAACACCAGGCCATGGATATGGGCCCTGGCCCTGGCCCTGGCCCGGCATGTGCGCCTCCGTTTTCATTTGGTGTTTGATTGGATTTTCAATTATTCATTATTATTGGTTGCAATTTACCTGCCGGCCAGGACAGGACTCTCTCTCTCTCTGAAACCAAAGTGGCAACGCATTGATTGCGTTTCATCAGCAACGAGTCAGTTTTCCAACTCATCAAATTCCAATTGCATCATTAAACGGAATTTTTAATGCGTCGCCTCGAGTCAATGTTATTTGGCCATTTGTCGCTGTTCACACCGATGTTTGGTTTACGTGGTCCGTGGAGGGGGGAATGGATTGCAGTGAGTAGAAATTGAAAGTGGAAATAGGCAAATAGGGAAAATTCTTCATGCATCCGTTTAAAGTTGTCTTCGTTAGGCACTCGCCTAAAAGTAGGCAACAGCTGTCGCAAATTGTCGATTTTGGAAAATGGCAGCCGCAAGGCACATCGCTCGCTCGCTCGTTCGTTTTCCCATTTTCTCCCTGCATCGTCGAAAATTGTTAATTGATTTATGTTTATATTTGTGCAACATGTTGATGCCTCTTGGTTGCCCCGCCGCATTCTCGCGATTGCAGTTCACTTTCCGGTTTTGGTTCGCGCGGAAAACGCTCGCGGTGTCAATTTTGGCAGTGGGCCGCCGCGCAGACAGCAAAAACAAAAACATTGCGCCACGTTAATTGAACAACATTCGACAGACACACACAACTCACAGCCTCAACTCAATTTGAGGAAAATTTCAACGTTAGCGGCATATTTGCGTGTAATTACATATATCAAAAATACACACACACACACACACACATACGCGCATACGTGTAAACTTTTGTCTTCTACCAATCCCCCGCGGGCCACAATTTGCCTGGCCCAGGCCAGAACCATGCCTTGGTATGGGGGAGGCAGCTCGAGAAGTTCTGCTGCATCAGCTTGCGGCTCTTTCAATATACAACAACCTTGTTTTGTTTTCCAAAAAAAAAAAGGGAAAATATTAAACAAACAGTTTGGCGGAATGGATTGGCAACCAAACCAGTTGTTGTTGTTAATTGGCAATTGGGTAAAGTGCTGCACTGATAGGAGTAATGCAATTAAATTTTGATGGAAACGTAAAGAAACTCGTAGGATAACTAGTCAGGGTAGACTGAAAAAGATGAAACCATTCGGCATCAACTCCAGCCAAAGAGGTAACAATAATCGGTTGATCCCGGAATGGCAAAAATTGTTTCAATTTTAATCCCGGTTTCAGCTTTGCCGAACTAGAACTATCCCTAAAACACAATACGACACTAAAAAAGACCCTTCAATTCTGATAGAAGGGCATTTTGTAAGCTTCAACTCATACCCAGTTTTTCAATTGTTGCCAAGGTTCGCGTTCTATGGGTACTTTTGTACCAGCAACACATTTTATGATTTGGTGACCAAATCTAGTGCAAATATTGAATTTCTCAAAACATATTTTATAAATTTCGATAGCCTTCTTATCAGTGTTATCGACTACAGCCGTGAACGCAGCTCTACAACTTGAAGTGTGACCCGTATATATTTACCTCAGTAAAACTGATATATGTGCAAAATGTTTTTTTGCCATTTCTTATGAACCAGCTATGAACCAGTTATCAATGGAGTAAGCCTTACATTTGGAGACAATGCCAAATACTTGGGAGTCATTTTGGATAGGAAACTACTCTGGAACGACAACATAAACGAGCGCATAAGAAAGGCAACCATTGCCCTTTTCTAGCGCAAAAAGGCCTTAGGCCGCAAACAGTGATTTTCCCCTTCCATAGTACACTGGCTTTTATTTTAGCTGCGAACGCCTCACCCATGAAATATTCCCTTCCGACTGATGAACATCTGGAACCGTTGCTTGAGTAAAAAAAAACAATCCTGTATGATTGATTCACACAAAGTTCTAAGCAACAACAAAAACACATGCTAAAATACATTCTCAAGAATGCATTTTTTTTTTGCTTTCACTCCTTAAGGCACAAGCGGACTCACGACGTAAGTAATTTGGCTTACGCCTCTACGTTTTGCATCAACGTGGAACGTATGCACGTGGAATGAGCAATTAAAAAAAAAATTACACCGATGCATCGCTATGAAATGGTTTATGACATTTTAAAAAAAATTAAGAGAGAGTTGGATTGGGTCAAACTACTCAATCTTGGGCTTGGTTGTACGCTGGCTAGGAAAGGTTCTGAATTGCAAAATGGTAGAAATGGTCTAAAAAAGGAAATTTAGAAAAAAAAATACCGTTCATTCAACTGCGTTGAAAGTTTGGGGAATGGTTGTTCAGCTTGCCCCGCGAAGTTCTCTAAGATAATGAAATGGGTGGGAAATGGTCCACAAGCTTGACATTTATAAATTCATCGAATGGGAATGGTTACATCCGAAGGTTTCTAAGTTGAATAAATAGGCGAAAAAACGATTCAAAAATCGCTAAATTTGCTAAATTATACCGATCATCCGATAGCGAAGAAGCTTTGAGGGGTGGTTGGATGCTTGCCGGCGATGGTTTCAATGTTCTTAGGACCGCGAAATTAGCGAAATTATCATATGATCAGACACATGAAAGCGCTTAGTTTTTAAATTACAATGCAGGCAGATTCAACGGTCCAAAATGCTAGGAGGTGTAAACCAAAGGGTCAAGGGAAGTCGCAAAATTTGCAAAATTTTTCTTAAGTTTAGATTATTATTTAGACGGTCAAATATGTAGAGGTGAAGATCGAACGGTCAAAAATATCACGATATTTTCATTTTTTTTTCGTCGCTTCTCGAAAGCGAAGATTTTTAATTGGAATC
This sequence comes from Lordiphosa collinella, assembly GCA_018904265.1. Classification (NCBI taxonomy): domain Eukaryota; kingdom Metazoa; phylum Arthropoda; class Insecta; order Diptera; family Drosophilidae; genus Lordiphosa; species Lordiphosa collinella. The sequence goes on along the minus strand of JAEIFV010000417.1, from coordinate 55,876 downwards.
CCAGTCATAATTCCTTCAGCTGAGAAGCGGTTTTAAAGTGGTTTAGCTTCACCTTTCGATTAGAGAATTGGTACTTATTTAATAATGTGAGTATTAGACGTAATGAACTGGAAATTTGGTGTGAAAATAAAATAGCTTGACACAGCAAGCCAAGCCTCTCTTTAATCTCTTGGCTTGTGCGCTTCTAATTTTCGCACAAAGAAAGGGACCTACAGTTTAACGCCAAATCCGAACGGAAGTTTGAGAAGCTTTTCATGGCTAATTACTACAAAGTGCAGGCGCCAACAGCAGAGAGGGGTGACCGGTTGTAAAGTTTATTCAAAGAAAAAAACTTTTTCATTAGATGTTCGGGTCGCGACCTCTTGCACAGCGGTCGCGCACACTAGCCGCTAACGGCATAAAGGAAGCATCTCTGACTACATAAAGTGTATATATTCTTGATCAGCATGACGAGCTGAGTTGATTTAGCCCCCTCCGTCTGACCGTCCGTCCTTCTGTCCGTCTGTTTCTATGCTATCTCTTCCGTCAGTTTAAGGCTATCCTCACCAAACTTTGCACGAAGTCTTTTGGTACAAATAGGCTGCACATTTGTCGGAACCGGCCGGATCGGATGACTATAGCATATAGCTGTCATAGGAACGATCGGTCGAAAAACTAGTCTTAGTGAGAAAACTTTTTTGTTTTTAATGGAAACGTCCTTATTTTGGCATATTCTTATTTTTATATCTTTTTACACGATTTCACTAAGTTTGGTCGAAATCAGATGACTATAACATATAGCTCCATAGAACGATCGGTCGAAAAACTAGTTCGAGTGAGAAAAACTTTTTAGTTTTAAATGGGATCGCCTCCAAATTTCGTAATTAACAGTGTATTATGCTTTTTAAGATTTTACCAAGTTTGGTCAAAACCAAACATTTATATAATAAGATACCTTGAAATAGTAAGGTCCAAATAGTAGTCTTAGTTTGAAAAACTTTTTTGTTTTCAATGGAAGCTGGAGAAAACTTCGGTTTTTGGTTACTTTTAATGTGTACGAAGGTTATGCCGTATTCGGTAAATTCTTGTTCATATATCGACTTGTATGCTTTTCCACAGAGCGCTTGCTCTCCAAAGACACATTCCTGCCTAGTAGAGCAAAAGCGGCACAAAAAAAAAGTATATGCATTAATTCATACCACCAAGCATTTCTGTACGTTGAGTAATCTTAAACTAGTTTTTTTTGCGAAAAATTTAATCAGTGGATAAAGAAAAGCTTCAGTAAATGGGTTAAGGGTAGCAATAGTTTCACTCTATAAAATGTAATAAAAGTATCGGGGAGACACCACACGTTAACTTTTTAACACCCGTAACGTAATTAAGCCAAAATAATGGTCTCAATAATCAGAGAGAAGCCATAAAAGCGTCCCATTCCCCATCCCCATCCCTAGTAATGGCCTACCCCTTATTTATACATATTTTTTTTAAACTCCACTGCCACAAAAGACGCCCGGAGATTTATGGAGTCTGTATCAAAAATCAATTAATGACAATAATTTTAAAATTAAAACCATTCTGCGTGCCGCCAACATGTGTGAAATTTAATGACTTTGAAGATATTTATGGAAATAGACGACGACGTCGACGACGACGACGCTGGCGTCGAGGAGTCTGGACCATTTTCGTTTGCAATTATCGAGTATAGCCCACTTCGCCACCACCTACCCACCTACCCCCTCGGGCCTGCGTTTCGCCTGGCATCTGAGAATGTGCCTTTTTGTTGTAATTAGATGAGCAGCTGAGTCGGGCAGCAAATGCAAAGGGTTTAATTACATTTTGAATAGAAAATTTATGAAACAAGTTTTTCGGTTCGGCTTCAAGGTTCGAGTTTCTGTCCGCCGGGGGGGACAGGGCCATTGTTTCATGTTGCTGTCGTGTGTGTGTGTGTGTGTGTGTTGTCTCCCAAATGTGTCGCCATTTGAATGGGCCGCCACCACACATCCCTGGCTCTCCTGTACCAACTAATGGCTTTCGCTGGGATCAAAGCCGTTTTTTGGGCTGCGAAATAGTAAAATGCTCGTTAAGTGCTTGCCGAAAGTGAAAAATTGTTGATATTATCGATAAATGAGTGGAGGATTTATCAGTACAATTCACTTTTCAGGTTTCACGGTGGAAGGGGCAATAGCTTTGCCCATTCAAACCGACACTATTTTAAAACTAAACCCTCAGTCATTTGTTACCACATATTAACCCCACCACTTACAGCACAGAAAAAAAAAAACAACAGAGTTCCAAGCAGAAAACCCCATAATCCCAAAAAGTAGGCAACGCAACGTGTTTTTATTCCGCTCCATGGACAAATTTGTGACACGTTTCCGGCACGTTTGCCATGTCGATTTTTCTTAAGCAAAGCGTTTGTCGTTTGTCGCCCCCAACTCATATATATTTTATAACTGTAGACAACGCCGGGCGATACATATCAAGTGGGTGGAGTGGATGGGGAGGGGTGCATACCTGTGTCCCGTGTACCGTGCACCGTTTGGGTGGTTGAAAGATAACCGCTGGCTGTTGACTCATACGCAAATTTTTACTCACATGGCCGGGACAGGGCCGGGGGGAGGCAGTTGCTGTTGTTGTTGATGTTAATGGTTTGATGGGTTTAAAGTCGTGTCTGACAGGAGGGGTGTGCGTCAATGTAGCGTATATTGTATGTGTGTGTGTGTATGTGCTACTCCACTTCTATATGTGTCGCATATGGACGTAGGATTGGATTGCGGGCGCCCGTCCGCCTGGCTGTTTCTTATGACTTTAATAACTTTAGTGCTGGTACGTGCCATTGATCCTTGATGAATGCTCTTGTGAAAAATATGCAGGATTTTGGGCATTTCGATGGCAAGACGATGTTTGTGCTAGCAAAGCGAAACGTCACGCGCGTCACGCTAATAAAAGATGTCCCAAAATAAATTTTAAAAATAATTCTAGAAGCATCCGAAGTCTCCAAAAGGAAGGAAGCAAGAAAGGAGTAGGGAAAGAAGGAAAAGAAAGACAGAAGGATAGAAGCTAAGGGCAAGAATATAGAAGAATAAGCTATAAGTTATAAGTTATAAGTTATAAGTTATCTTTTTACTTATCGTGTTCAGCTCCTCCTTCGATGCCGTCTTTATCTCGTCAAGCGTAGCGTAACGTCGTCCTTTCATGGGCCTCTTCAGTTTAGGGGAACAAGAAAAAGTCACAGGGGGCCAGATCTGGGGAATACGGTGGCTGCGGCATCATTAGTGTGTTGTTTTGGCCAAAAAGCGCGCACAAGCAACGATGTGAGCAGGGCGTTATCGTGGTGCAAAGCCAATTTTTGTTCTTCCACAAATCCGGGCGTTTCTGGCGGATTGCTTCGCGCAAATTGCGCATAACTTGCAGGTAATATTCCTTATTGACCGTTCTTCCCTGTGGCAAGAACTCATGATGCACCACGCCCCTGCAATCGAAGAAAACTGTCAGCAAAACTTTCACATTCGACCGAACTTGGCGCGCTTTTTTCGGTCTTGGTTCGTGCGGCAGCTTCCATTGAGATGATTGAGCTTTGGTTTCCACGTCATAACCATAAACCCACGATTCGTCACCAGTTATGACCCTCTGGAGCAAATTTGGGTCGTCGCGGACAGAGTTTAACATCTCATTAGCAATGTTCATGCGATGCTGTTTTTGGTCGCAATTGAGCAATTTTGGTACGAATTTCGCGGCGACCCGTCTCATGCCCAAATCATTGATAAAAATCGAATGGCACGAGCCAATCGATATGTTTAGGTCCTCAGCAACTTCTCTAACGGTGATTCGACGATTGGCCAATACCATTTTCTCCACTTCATTAATTTTTTCGTCTGTTGTTGAAGTGCTCGGGCGTCCGGCACGCTCTTCGTCGTTCACATCTTCTCGGCCTTCTGAGAACATTTTGTACCAACGATAAACGTTGCTTCGGTCCAAGGTAGCTTCTCCGTATGCCACAGTCAACATTCGGAATGCATCCGCGCACTTAATTTCGTTTTTCACACAAAATTTTGATACAGGTTCTTTGATCCATTTTTTTGAATAGGTAAAAATCGAAGACGATCCAAAACACGTGCAAGCAAAGCAGCTGTCAACAATTAAGTGAACATTCAAAATGGCCGAGCTTGTCGGCATAAGTGAGAGACATGAGTACCAACATAACGCCACAAAAAAATCGAAATTCGAATATACGTAACCCGCGAAAATTCAAAATTCGCGATACTTTTTGAACACACCTCGTACTTTCATAAACATAACAAAATTTCAATAATTACACAATGAATTGAAAAAAGTTGAGTCTTCCAATGTTATTGCATTTCGTCTGAAGAGGTCGCCAGCCATCTGTTAGATCTCTGGACTGAACACATCAATGGACTGAAACAGACTCCAATGTGAACGGTATTGTCTTGTGTCAGTTTGGAAACGATCATTTTTCTGCTGCTCTTCAATGTAAAATAGTTTTAAGCTATGACCATCTACAAAAATCAGAAACCAAAAGGCTTTTCATAAGCCGAGAATATTACATTTATTAACGAATTTGTTACAATTTGAACGTTGAAGAGTTAAACTGGCTGATTTTACATTTGAAATTTTCAGTTAAGGGTTGTCCAATTTATGACTGCCCATTGGATGGAGCAGAGCTGCTTGGTCCCGGTTCATCCTTGATCACGTTATCTTCTTCCTCTCTGTTGTCGCCTAAGCCCAGCATAAGACTATGTCGTCCAGAGCTGCTTGGTCCTGGTTCATCCTTGATCACGTTATCTTCTTCCTCTCTGTTGTCGCCTAAGCCCAGCATAAGACTATGTCGTCCAGAGCTGCTTGGTCCCGGTTCATCCTTGATCACGTTATCTTCTTCCTCTCTGTTGTCGCCTAAGCCCAGCATAAGATTATGTCGTCCTCTGCGCCGGGAACGGACCAACCGATGAGGATTAGTTATAAATAGGAATTTCGCATATCTAGTGCCCGCTAAGAGTTTGATGGGCCTGGGGTTCAGCCTTTGCCAACACTTGCGCAAGCGGGTATAATCTATGGGTTGAAGGTTTGGATCCACCACAAACCAGGTTTCACATTTCGCTTCCAACCAAGGGTTATCCACATTGGTGGTAGATAATAAAGGCATTGTAGTGGGGCGGTCCGGCAGCACCCAGGGCTTAGGGTTTAGTACGAATTTACAAGATTGTTGGTCCAACTTGTGCGGCGATGATAATTGAGTATTCGGATTAGGAGCCTTCTTGAGATTGTTCATCATTTTAGCCATCCAAGCTTCCTTGGTTGGCCACTGTATCTGCTCCCAATTTCCATTTCTTCCGTCTTCATTGCTGACATTCGGGACAACAGCCTCAGTTTCAGCATTCAAACTCCATTGACTCATTGTTGCTGTCAGTGCTTCCACAGTTAAAAGAGAGTCCTTTTTGTTCTGCTTTATCGGACGGGATCGACGCAGTGCCATTAATCTTTTCCTTGATAAAGCTCGACCCATTGCAAGTGTTTGTTGGAATATCGAGGTTCTTTAAATGTTATCAAAAATATATATTTATATTTTTAGTTTTAGTACAATTTTTGGTGTGTACACGAGTTGAGGCTTGTTTTACTAATGAAAGTTTTGAGTTTTGTCTACTGAAGTTGCTGTGTGTTGAAGGTGATGGCCTACTCAGTTGAATTCTTATTTACAATATAAATATTTTTTTTTTAATGCACAGAAATTTTCAAAGAAGATTAAGGCCCTCTTGTGTTGTAGACAACTAAATTTGGAAAGAAATCGGGAAAAGATTTTGTAGTTTTGTTTTTTTTGTATTTGGTTGTACAACTAATTAAGGAAAACGAAAGCGTTAGTTAGAGTCGACCGTGCCCGACTTCAATATACCAGTTACTCAGGGGAATTAATGTTTAACAGCCTCCCTTTATGTTAATTAACAGAGCGTTAACATTAATGTAAACTTATAAACATTTTGTTAGCACAAACAGCGAATGCGCGTGGCCAAAATTTAAGTAAAAACTAGCTCTGCCAGCAGACAATACTACTCTACACATAAAATAAAATCCAAGGTTCGGTTCGGGGACCGGTTCGTCAAGCCTCAGAACCCAAGATTTGGCTTAAGCCTTGGCTCGCTTGAACAAAAACAAAAAGTTGGATTTCCGATTTATTAATGCGTTTATAATGAAATTTATATACCTTTCTATTCATAAACTTAAACATAATATTCATTACTTAAGCTATTGAAATGATCAAATCCATTAGTTGACATTTACAACTTTAATGAACTGCTTAGTTTAAGCTTTTACGCTTTATATCTTCCAAGAGCTGTTCATCTATGCTAGCTCTTAAATCGGATTGATAAGACTTCAATGCTGAAAATTCTTGAGCAACTGATACCTGAGATGCTGGGACAGCTAGTACAGCTCAGACAATATATTTTTACTCTTCGTTTTAAGACCTTTCCAGAAATTTAAAACATTTGTCGATTTATATAATAACGAATATATTATTTCAAAAGAATCTATAACATAATTCAAAGATGTTCTCCTTGATAGTTGTTATTGTTTTCTATTGGTCTTAAAAACTTTACTTCTTCACAATCAGACGAAGAGACATTTAAAGTCGATCACTTGCTTGATATTGTGAACCCTGCTGCTTTAAAGTAATATTATAAATTGGCTGATGCAATATACGTATACTTTTATCTAAGTTCCATTCTAACTGTTCTAGATAGAGCTCTTTTAAAGAACTTTAAAAGTTAGTAAGCATTTGCCCAATTCTTAAGTAGAGATCCATTCTATATGAACTAGTAATTGTAGGATTGGAGACTAACCTAACCTAGACTCGTATGCTGGACGTTGCGACGCCCCAGGAGCAACCTTCTAACCATAACATAATTACTATTTTACTTGAAGTCTTTATTATAAGTTCATTATTTATAGTTAAATAAAATACGCGCGCTTATTCAAGATAAAAGCCGACGCGCGCCACAGCCATAGCTATTTATAGCACAACAGCTGGGTCAGGCAGCCATCATTACCGATTACCAACAGCTGACGATAGGCTTATCGATGGTTTTCATCTACAGCGCAGTCGACGCCGACAGTGCTCAGCGGGCTATAAAAGCAGAGCCTGAGCGCACTAGCACTTCACTTAGTGCGCGGCATGATGCAATAAGTATAAGGTGGTCTCGTCCAAGGTATACTTAACAAGGTAGCCGCACTTGCTCTCTCACCGCCTCTTATATAAATGTCATAATGAGCGAGAGAGCGCTGTTGTTCACCGACTGACACTTCAGCGGCGAGCAAAGAGGGCGAGAGAGGGTGTGCGGCTACCTTATTAAGTATACCTTGGTATCGTAGTCCGTTGACTATAAAAATAATAAGTGCGAGTGAAAGGATTCAGCGTAGTAAGTGTGAGTGAAACGACAATAGAGTGTGTTGATTAACCCTTAGATGGTGCATATGGTTTAAAGTTGCCTATTATAAAAAGAAGAGTTAAAATTATTCTATTATTTAATTCTTAATTATTTTGAACTTGAGGCTGTGCAGCCCAGAGTTTGCTCCCACAATGTTCTCCGCACTAAACATTTCGGTGCATTCATAAATATTTTTGCGGCAAAAACTGCAAAAAAGGCATTTTTCTTTTTTCAGTACGTTTCAGATTTACCGGGTCTGAATGTGATTAAAAATTTAAAGTTGCAAAATGTTGCACTTTGTTATACTAAAATCTTCAGAGTTTTTCAATATATCGCTGGATGTTTTCAGATGTATGAAAATATTATTTCAATTCGGTTCTCGAACCTCATTTTTTCGACAAACTGATCCGGTTCGGGTTCAGATTCGAGAACACAGTAAGAAGAGATTAACAAGGTCAGACTAGGCCATGTCTTTCAATTGGTGGGGCTCTTGGCAAAATGTGTATTTCCCCAGGAACTTTCTGTTTTGTAGAGCAAAGGCCTAACCAGATGCCAGTTGACAGTGACCAGTTAATGCACTAACCATGACTAAGTGTAAACACCAGGACGTGGATTCAATTAGCAGACTTCCACCAGAATTTCTACCCCCTCTCTATCCCACCCAAAATACTTGAACTAAGGGCATAAAAAATTCGTTGATGTGCCCTGCGTATCATCTCTCATCCCAGCAAATGCCACCCCTCAAAAAAAAAAAATTACAAGAACTCATTCAAATTGCTCTTCCTAGTTTGGCATTTGCCCGTTGTTGTTCTTGGCTTTTTTTATTTGCCGCTTTTTGATGGGCTTTTGGCGGCATTATGCATAAATTTCATTTTCTGCTCTCTGCTTATTGTTCATTTTTTGCATTTTGTATTTCGTTTCTTTTTTTGTTGTGTTATTTATTTACGAGTGTGTGAGTGTGGTGTGTGTGTGTGTGTGTTATTAATCTTCGTGGGAGTTATTGCTCCCCGGAATTTATATTTGGCCCAACAAAAATTGGACGCGTGCATCGCTCCGCTATGATTTGCGTTCATTTGTGTATGAAATTAAAATCACACCCCAAGGAGCTGGCGGTGAGGGAATGGCCCCAACTGTAAATTGAGTTGTTGCCCTTTTCGCCGCTCGCCAAACTTTGGCCGCCGCCTAATTCATTCATGAAAACCGTTGCTGGACGGACGGACGGACGGACAGCTCCGCCTGCTGCTGCTTAGCATACAATTGCCACATTAACTTGCCAGGCCGAGAGATAAATCGTTGTTGTTGCCGTTGCTGCAGTTATTTCGCACTAAAGCCCGCGGCGCACAACCCAAAATCGAGACAAGTTTGGAGGAAATGCATTTTTCGCAAAGTGCATTTGAGGCCTGCGGCAAATAAGCTTAGTCTAAGAGAGATCTTCAAACTGAAACGGGGATACCCTAGCCCACTTAAGCTCTGGTCACACTCAAGTATTTCCATTTACCCCTTTCAAATGTTAGAGTATTTCCTTGAAGAAGCATTTTTAATGTGTTTGCGCTTTAGCCAAAAGTTGGCGTTGGGCCCATTTTTCTTGGTCTTGTTAGAGTCTGAGGCCGGGCTCAGTCTCAGCTCGCGCAGCTCTCAATTTTCAGCTCAGCCCAAAAGGTTCACAGACCAAGCCAAGTGCAAGAGCAATGCAGTTGTTGTTGTTTATGATACGTCACTTGTTGTTGCTGTTGTTGTTGTTGTTGGTTGTTTGAAGAAGTTGTAAGAAATCGTAGGCTTGTCCCGAACACCAAGTGATGAGGTGTGTGAACCTGAGAGGGTAGACAAATGAGCTTTAGCAGCAAACCACAGTGGTGCCAAAGCCAATGAAATGTTCAGGCCTGAGGGGTGTCGAAAATGAAGTAGGAATGCAAATGCAGGAAGTTGTGTCGAGTGGAGTGGAGTGGAGTGGACCGCAGTCGTCCAGTGATGGATTACGGCCAACGGGAAATGGACAACGTGGAGAGAAAGAGAGACAATTCATTTATTAAACTGCACTTAACATCAACACCGCATCATCATTAATAAAACACATGGAGGTGTTCGCCAACCAAGTGACCTCCATCAATTAGACACACTCGAGGGGGGGGGGGAAGAAAAATGCACAAACGGATTGGAATTTAGGCCGTTTTGTACTGAAAATTTGTAACTTTAAATGTAAAATAAATAGCAATTCAAAAAATTTGGTGAACCATTTTGTTGGATTATGAACGAAAGACTCCATCATCGGTTTGTGAATTGAACAGAGAGAAGATCGCTACCCACTACACAAATAGTGGTCCTTCGAGCCGGATATCAAATTCATCAATTGGTTCTTAATTGAAACCACCCCAAAGTGTAAAAGAAAAAACCCTCGAATTGAGAGAAGATCGCCATTTCCCTTACATAAACCTTGGTCCTTCGAGCCGGATATTATTCTTTGGTTGAAATTAACTGCCGATGCGTCTTATCCTTTGAAAATATTGAATTTCCAATGATTGGTGAAAGAAAATCACCCCTAAGCTTGAAAAACACCATAAAAATATTGGTCCTTCGAGCCGGATATTACTCCTTGGTTGAAACTAACTGCCGATGCGTCTTATCCTATTCAAATTTTCTGGTTTCTAATGGTTTGTGTATGGAAATCACCCCAAAACTTAACAAACTTCACGAAAATATTGGCCCTGGGTTGAAAATAACTGCAGATGCGTCTTATCCATTCCACATTTTATGATTTCCCATGATTTGTGAATGGAAATCGCCCCTAAGCTTGGAAACACCACAAAAATATTGGTCCTTCGAGCCGGATATTACTCCTTGGTTGAAACTAACTGCCGATGCATTTTATTCGTTCCATATTTTGTGGTTCCCAATGATTAATGAATGGAAATCACCCCCAAAGCTTAAAAAACCCTACAAAAGTATTGGTTCTTCGAGCCGGATATTACTCCATGAATGAAACTAACAACCGATGCGTCTTATTCGGGAGTGTCCTGGAAATCTCTAGAGATTTTGACTTCGGTTGGTTTGCAAATCGCTAGAGAAATCCGTCGGTGTCCCAGAACTTCGAGAGATTTCGCTTTCATCGAAAGTCTAGTTCGAAAGTCGAGTTCGAAAGGTGTTTGTATTATGCTCCAACTACAAAAACAGTGCTCCTACCCACAAAAATATTGGTCCTTCGAGCCGGATATCTCTCCTTTGGTGAAAATTAAACGACGATTCTTCCAAATATTAGATTCCCCAGCATAAGCTCCTGGTCTCATCAACTATTAAAGGTTGTGACAGTTTGAATTAACCGAATTAAGCGAACACTAAGAAATTTACAGACTTAACAGCGGTATAAGGTGGTCCATGACTACAACACTGCGGCATCTGGACTATGCAGACGATATAAGCCTCCTAGCAAATAGGCTAAGCGACCTGGCAAATGCACTAGCCGACCTGAACACTTTAGATAAATTAGCGGGCCTCAGGACCAACAAGGCTGTCGTTTTGAACAAACAGCAATTCAGCTATGTACTTGTGAAGCGTAGTCGCTGCTTATGGAGGGATGTGACTCGATGTGCAGTCGCGCCTCTTGGATGCTGTATGGCAATGCTCGTCATATCCACACTGGCTCAAAATCAGGCTCTTTAAGTCTAACGTAATGCCAGTGCTTCTAAACGGTTCTTCCACTGTGAAAATTACAACTTCCATTGTGTCAAAACTCCAAACATTTGTAAACCGTTGACATATTCTTCCCTGACAGAACACGGAACTCCGAACTACTAAGACGAGCGAATATGGAGAGTGTTGACACCATAGTACGCAGAATGAAATCAAGCTGAATAGGACATACACTGCGAAAAAATGAGAACAACATCGCAGGAAAGGCAATGGAATGGAACCCGTTGAACAAAGTCATTCGAAAACCTGGCAGATCCAAAGAAACTTAAAGGAGGACTGTCGGTAGAGAAGCGGAAAGCATCGGGAAAAGTTGGGTAGAACTCAAAGCGACGGCTAACAACAGAGTTCGCTGAAAAGGAGAAGTTGTTGATGCCCTATGTTCCACTAGGGATTGGAACTAAAAGAAGAAAAGGTTAGGTACCTTTGGCAAAAAAAAAAAACGATTTGGCAGGGCAGCGCTCATTCCTAGAGCGCATTTATCTGAGTACACGCTCTCAGAATTTTCTCAGCGCGTTTTATGAGCACTGCAATAAGATGGGCTCTGAGAAAATTCTCTGTGTCTGAGTACCTAGTTTAAAAAGGGGAAAGGGCATTTGGTTTTAGATTTGAAAACTCCGAACTAAGTCAACTTTTGATTTCGTTTTTACTTAATGCTTAAAAATTTTAGAAAGCGAGAATAAGAGAAAGAGTATTTGAAAATAGTATTGGGTATCGGAATACATCTAATTTCAAGTTTATCAGATTTTATAATCCCAAAACGTTCTCAGTATTTGTCAGCTTCTGAGATGTTTTGCACTTGAATTTCAACTCTATAAGAAACAGTTTTTGTTATCCAGAAACGATCGAAAGCAAAATTCCGAACTTGACACAGAAATCTCTAGTGATTTTCGTGTAAACGTTTGCATATCTATTTTAAATTGTTAACCTTTATATGTGAAGTGACAGGTATATCATCGGTTGCTAGATCAGATGGCGAAGTTAAGCGACTTGGACCTACTAAGTACGGTTTTAATTCACTGAACTGTTAGACGTTTACCAAATTTCAAAGCTTACTTAAACTTAAAACTAAAAATTTCGTGTGTGGGTTGAAAATATGAAGTCTGATAGTTTTCCCATTTAAAACTGGACTCGAACAAGGTTGAACAAGTCAAAATGTTGATGTAAATTTGCAAACAATTGATACTTGAAACATATTCTCATAATACAAAGGCCCCATGCGACGCTTATATAGCATAAATGTCACTTGTCAAATAGCCATCAAGTTGGAGTGGATGCGGTCAATTATAACATAACAATTACGACTACTAGGTAGTATCCACATCCAGATGTGAGCAGGTACATCGACAGAATAGTGTTTGTAAGTCAGCAGAGAGCAGTTGTCAAGCTTTGAAGCTCTCTATTTTCTGCCTAGGCTTGCAAGCAAAAGGAATAACTTTTGGAAGCTCTCTGTCAGTTTTCTGTAAACGATTACTAGCTCAGTTGACAGTGGCTGTTTATCTGCTCACATTGCCGACCACTGATCTAGATTTAGAACTCTTCTTTTGCAGAGAGAAAAGCTACATTTTGATTCAATTAATTTGCTGTCTATAAGCTCTTGGATGCAATCGTAGAAATAATCTGTGTAAATATTGAGTTCTATAAGTTCAAAATTTGTGGCTTGCTTTAATTTCAGTCCTGTAAGTTTTCGTTAGCGTATACAAACTTCGCTTTACCCTTTTCCTTTAGTCTTACTTTTTATTTCAGTCTTTAAATTGTTGACAAATTAATATGAAAGACTTTGAGGTTGGCCGACAAAACTGTGGCCACTTTTCAACTACCTACAAGTAATTTTTTTGTGTTTTTTTTTTGTTGGTAATTTGATTGCTACCAAAAGCAGCATTTTCTCACCGTAGTTAAATAGTTGGCTCTTCTTGCTTGTTTTACAATTTCCAACGAAATAATAAATAGACCCCAAAACAAATTTCATACTCATAAACACAGACAGACGGCATACGAAAACCAAAAATTTATTGTCATTCAAGTTTGAGTTATGTCTTTATAAATCGTAAGTGTGTGACAAAATTTGGTTAACTGAAATGTTAGAGAAACTAACTGGAAGTAAGCCCTGGCAGAGGTTATTTGTTTTTGGCCAGTTTAATTAATCATTGAAACTTGCAACTGTTGCACGTGTTTTAAATGAAAATCGTTAGTTGTTGCGCATGAAGATGGCAAAAAAAAAAAATTGCAAAATTAGCTTTGAGTTTGAGCAAAGACAGCAAAATAGCGATGACAGTGGTCGGCTATGGGAGCAGAGACTGAGCAGAGAAGAGTTCACAACCTTCGCAGTGGCGGCACATAAGAATCAAATCAAAATGAAGAAGCTTTTGAAAGCTCTCTGCCTGATTTCTGTATATGTGAAGAAGACAATGCTGACCCCTGTTCTCAAGCAATACGATTCCTAAAACTCTGTTTTCTGTACAGATAGACATCCATCCATACACATCCACGTAAAACAGAGAAGCTTTTGAAAGCAGTCTTATGGCATTTTGTATATGTGTAAGGGTTTATTCTCTGTTGCCAGTGGCAACGTCTCTGCTTACAGTGCCGACCCCTGTTATAAGGCAATAAGAGCTTTAAAGCTCGCTCTAAAAATTCAAGCAAAAATCAAAAGATTTTATAATTTTACCAAATTTTATCTGTGTATGTGATATAATTTTTCTAGACTCATTGCCGATTCCGCTCCCTATTCTCTGCAGCGGCCGAGCATTAAGGTTCATGCAAAAAAGAGAAGCTTTCTAAAGCTCTCTGCCTGATTTCTGGTGAAAACACAATGCCGACCCTTAAAAGCTCTGTTCTCTGCAACGGCAGAAAGTACAGAAGGCTTTTGAAAGCTCTCTCTGGTTTTTTCTGTTGTTGCCAGTGGCAACTTCTCTGCTTACATTGCCGATCCCTGCTCTTCTTTCTGTTGTCTGCTGAGCTTGCTATGGCGGCATCGGCTAAGCATTCCGAACAAAGCCAAAAAGAGAAGCTTTTGAAAGCTATCTTCTCTCTTACTGTATAGGTAAAGGTTTATGTAAGCAGTTGCCAGTGGCAACTTCTCGGCTCACCATGCCGACCCCTGATCTAAACTTAAGTTCGCGTCTAGCTGGTAAGGCTGAAGCTCCATCCATTGCCCTGACTATCAAACTATTCAACTTACAAGTATCTGAATCTTTGGATTCGTTTTGCATATTCTCCACATCCTTTCACTTTTGATTCATTTTTCTGCTGCTTCTCACATCTGCCGTCAGCTTAAACAATTAGCAAGCAAAAATAGTAGATGTAAAAAAAAGAATCAACTTTGCCTCGTTCTCATCGCTTCAATTGAGCAATCTGTTGGCGTTCCAAAGGCTTTTCCCATTTTCCCAGGCATTTCTAATTAAATTTGCTCCCCCCCCTTCTGCGGCCGCCCATCCCTTTTGGCTGGCCATTTTGCCATTTTTTGATAGGCATTTTACATTAAATGTTGCAGCGAGCGAGAGAGAAAAAGAGGGATGCAGACTGGGCCAGCAAGTTGGCCACGTTGAAATTGATCAATTTCACATAATTTCAAGGCAAGTCGACGCGGTAATGCAAATCCGACAGCTGCGCCTGCGCGTTAGAAGTTGGCTTAGATCGCTGGCGAGCAGAGCGGGACAGAGCGAGGTAGCTTATGATTGACAACGGGCGAATTGAGCTGCGCTGTAAGTCCATTGGCCTCCGCTCCAGCCAACTGACACGACGACGACGACGAGACGCGCTTTGGGCGCTTTAAACGTTTCCTTTTAATTGCTCGCCGTCTGTTGGACTTCTTCAGCTTCTTTCACAATTCTCATTGATCTTTTTCGAATGTGCGCAACTGTCGGATTTGGTGAGATGTCTGACTCCTCATCCAACTCCGACTGCGGCGTGGCATATCTTTGATTTGCTAATTAACGGTTTGTCGGTTCGGTTTGACATTTGAACATGAGTTCTTGACATTTTGGCATTGCTATGGATGGCATTTCGGTATCGAAACTCTGGGAAGATTCTAGAAAGAAGAAGAGAATATATCGCGATTTAAGTCTCACATCATAAACCTTCTGACCACTTTTCCCATCAAACGATGTGGAACTAAACCACTTTTGTAGTGGTTCAGCCGGATGGTGCCAAGTCGGGAGAATGTCTTACTTCGTAGTACCAGCCAACGCACCAAATTTTAGTTTCTTAGCTTAAATAACTTCTGAGATTTGGCTCAATTCCATTTTTGAACCGCTTCGAAACCGGTTTCCAACCTACAGACCAAATTTCAAGTTCGTAGCTTAAATAACTTCTGAGATATGGCTCTGAAACACTTTTGAACCGGTTCGATGCCGGTTCTGAACCATCAATTATCCAACTCCATAATACTAACCTACTTAGAAACAAAATTTCAATTTCTTATGTTTAGTAGCTTATGAGATATGACTCTGAACCACTTTTGAACCGGTTCGATGCCTACACTTAAGGATAACGTACCGAATTTAACTTAAATCTTTCCGGAAAGCTATTTTCTCCGAACTTTCGAAGCGGTGGCAATCCGAAAAGTGTCGAAATAGCATTTCAGTTCAAGGATCGTCCATAATTTTGGCGACAAGTCTTAAGTCCCGGCTTACTTTCGAAGGTAAGTCAGCTCGAATTCTCAAAGCACTTCCTTGAGTATATCGCCACGACTTACGCTTAAATCTGCTCATAAAGTCATTGTAGGGTCACGCAGCCAACCCAACCTAAACCGTGGTGCAATTTAACGTAACTTAATATCATTGTTTTTATATATGAATATTGCCCACGGTCTTGCCTAGACACAAAGATTCACACATATTGTAAATTCATATGCAGCAGCGACTGCGCTGTTTGCATTCTATCGTTCTATTGTAATTGCTTAGGCCAACTGTAACTGCTCTCCCACTCTCTATAGCTATTCCCTTTTATCGCTTGCATTTTCGGCAGCGTTGGGCAACTAGGCCTAGCCTGCCCTATGCAAAGTCAGTCGCTATATTCATCTCGGAGCGAACACTCGCATTTGTTAGTAATTGGATCTCAAAGCAGACATATCGGTCTCAACTCACACGCATTACTTTAGTGGGTTTACGATGTGTTTTAGTAATGTGGTTGGCGGCTGGTGTTATGCAATAACACCAGAAATTCACAGGATACATATGAACATGACAGTATGTGGCGTGTAGGGTGGCTAAGCTTCGTGTACACTTCAGTTGCTGTCACACCAACAAGCCATTCAATGATTGTGTCGGTGTAGTTCATAATTGTTGCTAACTAGAATTCGAAGCAAACGCATTGCTTAATTGCTAATTGGAAGTTGCTGTATACACTCGGTAGTTCAGTACACTAGCAGACATTCTCGGTCTCGACTCCACACGCAATACCCTTTCGTTGTCTCGGTCTCGTAGTAGACGCTAATTTTGCATCAAACAAAACACCCAAATCTCGCTTATTGCGCAATAAAATACACTCTGAAATTGAGAGAAACTTGCTGTTATTATTGGACTAAAATCGGAAAAAAAGTAACAAAAAAGGTTGATACTCGATAAACATTGGCAGTGGGTGCCTTACGTTGTGTGCAAGACTTGCAGAGAGCAAATGCCTTCGGCATATGGCGGACGGCTGTCATTTCATGTACAGTCTCTGTTAGTCGTGGCCGCTTGTGATGCAATGGGTAGGGTGAATGGCTGCTGTGCTGTATTTTATTTTAAGTACCAATATATACGGATGACGGTGCTGTTGGCAGGCTTCCCAACTATATGATCGATTGCTGCACAATACCGAATCTTTGGAAAATCACTGATAAAAGATTTAAAGGAGTCAGAAAGAGCAATTATCTGGATGTACTTATTGTGGCCTGGTGTGGTGCAGCGGGTAGTGTAACTGTTTGCTGAGCAAAATTTCGTAGGTTCGATCCCGCCTCGGTATCGATCAAGAAACGGCGAAAATTAGAAACTCACAAGCTAAAAGATTGAGAAGGAGATAGCTCGGCTTGGCTTTTTGGGGATCCGCCGGGCGTACGCTTATCCCAAACAGACTGCCCGACGGTTAACGAAATTACCCAAGCCGATGGCTGCCTGAAATTGCCTGGCGGATGAGTGACTTTTAATGTACAAAATTTGGTACTGCTTTGCGGATCGGGCAGGCCATTGGTTACCCTTATGTGCTGCCCGACGCCTGTCCCAAAATCGACAGCCGTACGACTGACATTTCCAGCACAGTTTCTGGTACTGCTGAACCGATCTGCCGGTCCGATGGTTACCCTAAACCGGCTGCCAGGTGGTTAATGGAAAAGGGCCTGACCGATGGCTGTCCTAAAACTGTCAGTCGGATGGCAGAAACTTCATTTGGTAGTTCTGTGCTTGATCGGCCAGGCCGATGGTTACCCTTAGGTCACCGCCGGATGGTTAACTATATTTGTATGAGAGTCCGGAGGTACTGTGCCGATCCGAATTTCGAAATGGAGTTCTTAGAGATCATTTCGCACTCGTTTAACTAAAGAGGCCCAACTCAAAATTTTTATTTTCGATGACTTGTTAAAGTCGTTCATTGTATATTATCTATGTCTTATTTTTTCCGTTCTTTGCTGACAAATATCATTTAAATCTATCTTCCTTATGCCATGGAAACTAGGCTACAATGAGCCAAAGAGGAAAATGTGCGAAAGATTGAAAATTATTCCATTTTGAGTTGACTCTCTTAGTTAAACGTTTTTGAAAGTCGGATATGCTGGTTTCTAAAGTTGGATTGAGATGAGGAAACACGACAAAATAATGAAAAATTTTGTCCCATGAAAGAAATGGAAAATGCAGACAAATCCATTAGCGACAAAGGAATGTAATCTGATGACAGGCGTATTAGGATGTCGGTGGGCAAACTCGTCAGTGAACCAAACCGAACCGAATCGATTTGCTATGTGGTTTCCGGTTCGGTTCAGCATTCAGTTTGCGGTTCGGTTTATCAGCTGGAATTAGCGGTTTGGTTCGGTTCGATTCAGAACCAGTTTGCATCCCTGATTTTGACTAAGATGACAATTACTTCTTAATTCCGTCATGTGTGCGTCGCTAACTTTGAAAACAACATATGGGAAAGTCAACTCAATTGGCGATAATTTCACTTGTGTTCTAATTTGGGAACGAGCCGGAATCAAGACCACTTGGGGCGTTATTTTGGGTACTTTCGGTCGATGGAGAAAAGAAGAATCATCTTTTGCAACTGCTTTACCAAAAGCTACCAAAATTCGAAACAAATACCGAAAGTCGTTTGTGAACTTTATCAATGGGCGGACCAAGGCAACACAAAAATGAAGTTATAAACTTTTGCGTACTTGTTGCGATCATTTGTTTTATTTTGTAGTTTTTCTTTGAATTTCATAATTACACGGCTTTGACCGCTCAACGACTGATCCCTACCTCCCCGCCCCCCCTTTCCTAACGTGTGTAGTAACTGTTTTTTGGTTTCTTGAATGAACTTCGGCTTTTTGGTAACTGACCAACTGGTAACTGGCAACAGGCAACTGGTTTCTTAGCCCTCTTCACTGGCTTAATTAATTATTGTTGTATAATTTGTTATTGTTGCTGTTTGAGCATAATTCACCAGAAGCGACAAATGTACTTATGAATGGAGTGTGGAGTGGTGTGGAGTTTCCGGTACAGTTGTGTGCTGGCTTTGTAAGTCTCAGCTTTGGCTTGAAGCCCGCCCCAGTTTCTGTTTTAAGACCCAGCTCTCCTCCTGCCCCCTCCCCCCACCACCCAGCTGCTACACGGGCAGAGCAAAAGGGCGTTGTGGGCAATGTCAATCAATTGGTTGGCCTGACTTGGTTGGCTGCCCGAGCCAAGCAAAAATGGCAGCTGACTGACAGACAGATCGAAAATGCTGCCACAGAGCCAGTCCAAGTCCAGTCCAACAACAGCAACAACAACTGAAATTGTGCCGAGGACTGGTCGTACGTTCGAACTGTGCAATTAGAGATGACAAGATTGGCGGTTGATACACAAACAATTGTGCTGCTAGGGCATGGAGTGCTATTGATATATTTTGGGAAGAGAAAAAGTTGGTGAAATTTTGTTAAATTCGAATTGCTGGCGACTCGTGTCACGCCTTCAGTTTTGCCATCCCCAACACTTTCTGCCTGCAACTGCAGCTGAGCCACTGAACTAAACTGGAGCTCTGGAGCTTGGATAGTTTGCCCTGACAGGCGGTGGCTTGGCACGGCCACGACTGCGACTCACTGTAGCCAGCCAAATCGATCGAACTGCCTTCATCTCCCCCAATCTGTGTCAGAGCCCAGCAGTTCCCTCTCGCTCCCGCTCAAGCTCTCTGTCTCTCCTAATAACTCCTTTCCTGCCGCCGATTTGGCATCAGCATCAGCAGCAGCAGCAGCCGTGATCTCGTGGCTGCTTCGATCGCCGCTCCATTAATTTCCATGTTGGCCACAATTTGACTTCTGTTCGTTCTCCTCTCTTTCTGTTTTTTTTTTTGTTTGCAAATTTGCGATCCGTGATTGCGGCCTCCTGCCTGGGCACGCAATTTGCGCGAAAATACAAAAATAAAATCTGCAACAAATTGGAAGCCAATAATCAAATGTCAGTCAGGAGTTCTGTCAGTCAGTCAGTCCGCTCCGCTCCGCGAACGAAGACGAAGAAGAAGCCTCATTACTCAAAACTGAAGGCAGGCAGCTGCCTGGTTTCTTTTGAAAGTTTTCGATTTTTAATTAGTTGTGGCCAGCTTTTTGGTTCCGCGAACTGCTGCTCCGCCTCCCGCTCTCCCCACTCCCCACTCCCCCCCCCCGCACTCATAAACAAACAACAGACAAACATTTTATTGCTGTTGACAAATCGATAAACAGCTCAATTAGCATTTTCCGCGGCCGAACAATTGTCATGACAATTGAAGGGTTCAAACCATAAATCAAACCATAAAAAAACACAAAAGTATTTACTTATACAAATATTTATTCAGATCAATAAAGAAATTTGTATGCGTTTGTCGTCAAGCCGCACAATTATGCAAAATGAGCTGTCAAACTTGGAAATTGACAGTTGGGAAGTTTTGTTCATTCCAATTGACTAACCGGCGAAGTGGTGTGAGTGTGGCGAGAGGGGGGAAGGGAAGTTGAAGTCACACGGGTTCTTAGCTTTTGAAGTGAAGCGATTTTGTATTCCCAGGAACTTTTAGAAGATTATACAAAAATTAAGCCTTAATATTATGATACAAACTGATCAAGGATCAGTGAAAAGTAATCAAGTGAAAGACAGCGCAAAATAAATTTCTGTCTAAGATTTTCTTAATGGAAACCAATTATCATTTCTTAGAGGCTTTCTCCAAACATATTTATGATACAATAAACGCAACTGGAAGTGTCTTTTCGCTTGCATAGTCAGTGAATGAACCCCAAGGCTAAAGGGGCTCATACATTAGATCCACACACAGGCAATATCATATCGAAAATCACAAAATAAACCAGGAATGCAAACCGCTCGGAAATAAGGACTGGTTCGGTTCAGTGGTTCGAGCTGTTTGTAAGCCTCCGGTTTGGTTCATTACACGGTTTATGGAGCTAACTCAAACGCTGTTTCGGTTCAGTTCAGTGGTTCAATCGTATTTTTTATACCCTTGCAGAGGGTATTATCAAATTGTCCGGATGTTTGTAACGCAAAGAAGGAAGCATCTCCGAACACATAAAGTGTATAAATTCTTCATCAGCATGACGAGCTGAGTAGATTTAGCCTTGTCCGTCTGTTTCTATGCTATCTCCTCCGGCCAGATCGGATGACTATAGCACTTAGCTGTCATAGGAACGATCGGTCGAAAAACTAGTTTTAGTGAAAAAACTTTTTTGTTTTCAATTGAAACGCTTCCAAACTTTGTATATTTTAGTTTACTATGCTTTTCCATGATTTCACCAAAATCGGACATCTATATAAAGGTTTTGTCCAAATCGGATGTCAATAGCATATATATGCCATAGGAACGATCGGTCAAAAATTAGTTTTTGTTGGGAAAAACTTGTTTGTTTTCAATGGAAACGTCCTTATCTTTGACTTATACTTATTTTATACACATTTGCATTACTCTAATTTGGTCAAAATAGTCATCCGATTTTGACCAAAACGTATAGAATTATGTGGAAGCATTCCAAATATATAAATGCCAAGTTTTAAGACATTTCCATTGAAAACAAAAAAGGTTTTTCTTACATTGACTACTTTTCTGACTCTACTTTTCCATGACAGCTATACTATAGATGACCGATTTCAACCAAACTTAGTGAAAACATTGGAAAGGATAGTAAACTAAGAAATACGACGTTTGAGGTAGCTTTCCATTGAAAAACAAAATAGTTTGTGCACAAAACTAGTTTTTCGACCGATCGTTCCTTGTCAGCTATATGCTATAGTCATCCGATCCAGCCGGTTTCGATAAATGTGCAACGTATTTGTACTAAAAGACTTCGAGCAAAGTTTGGTGAGGATAGCATTAATACTGACGGAGTAGATAGCGTAGAAACAGATGGACAGACGGACAGGGCTAAATCAATTCAGCTGGTCATGCTGATCAAGAATATATATACTTTATGTGGTCGGAGATGCTTCCTTCTATGCGTTACAAGCATCCGGACAATTTTATAATACCCCTGCAAGGGTAAAAAAGATATAGTAGTACAAGCATATATCCCGGCGTGCTTCGCTACGCCGCTGTCAGTCTATACCAGTGGTGTCCAAACTCACACACAATCACCAAACTTGCCAACCACGCGTGGCTGCCATTTCAAATTTTGGACATCGCTGGTCTATACTCACATCACATAAAACCGATATAGTTTTTCTTTTCCGACCGGCTTTGGGTAACATTACCGTTATCGTTATCGCTATTGCTATCGTCATTGTTATCGTTATCGCTAACGTTATCTCTACCGCTATCGTTATCGTTTCCGTTACCGCCATCGTTATTTCTTATACTATCCTTACAAGCCAAGTTTAAAAGTATAAAAAATGCCAGTTTCCATGAGTTTTCCGACCCTAAGGTCAAATTTTCCAACATCATAAAATTACATTTTATTTCATTTCACTTACGTTCGGGAAAAATACTGTTGAGGTAAAACGGTTTTCCCGAAATCGCCCCCGGCAAATTTCAACTTCGGCCAACCATTTCAATACTACTTATGCCTTACAAACCGGATTTCAAATCAATCGGATGAAAAATAAAATTTCCCACTTTCACCACATAAGAAAACTCCTGACCAAATTTCAGTCCTCTAGCTCTAACAGTTTAGGCTGTGCGATGTTTACCAGTCAGTCAGTCAGTCAGGTTGAACAGTTTTATATATATACAATAGATACTTTTTCTAAATGGATCTGAAGGGATCTGTTCACATGGACTTAAAGTTTTCAGAAGTATTAAAATATTATGCAGAAATATTTTGGATTGGTTACTAGCTAAGGTATAAAATATCAGGACCAGTCAACACTTAAACGTTATCCGATTCGATAAAACGATACTGGAAACTTAGAAATTCATCAAGCAAATTTTGTTTTAATATACTTAAAAGATATATCGACTATCAGCTATATCGCCAACAGGAATATCAACTCGGAATTTTGCCAAGCAAGAACATCGATTTATCGATAAGTTATTGACTACCCTATCCACTTAAGGTCAAATTGACAAATTGGGTTGACGATAACGAAGGTTTAAATGGCCCCCTTTAATTATATAAAAAATTATATTTTATTTTTTTAAAAAAAAAAAAAATAGTACTGTATAATGGCTAACCCACCAACTGCCCCACTGCTCAAATTACCGTTCAACCGTAGTAAAACGTTCTAAGCAATCGGATTCTTGAAATCAGAGTATAGGCCCTTATCAACGGCAGTTTAACAATTGTCCGTTTTATCGTGCCGCCAGAGGTAGTCACATCCGCCTGTTGTCCTATATCAATCAGGGACTCTATCGACGTCTTTGGGGGTTTCTGAGCTAGTCTCATCAATTAAAACACAATCCAATTCGTTTTGCATTTGTGGTATGTATAATTGCCGGCACTTCTCCAAACGGTTAATAAACTACAACTATTCGTTAATATTAAAAACAACAATAATTTAAAACAGGCTGCATCTGAAACATCTAAAACTTCCACAATCCATATTAAAATAAATGAAAAAGGATATTTCGTTTGGAATAACTTGCCTAAGGTGGAAACGCTTAGTCAAACAAAATTAAGCTCGTTCTTAAGCTACTCACAATTTATGGATGGGAGTTTTAACAGAAGATTCACTTCTCCTCAACTACTGATTCTTTTTCTCCGCCTCTCTCTCTTTTTTGGACTTTTTCTTATGTCCATCTCCCACCACCGCCGTCTCCTTATTCTGCATACATTTCTGATAGTGCTCCAAACTCAAAGTGCGTAGACCCTGGAGGGAGGCCAAGGCTGTGTCGGATATATTGAGACTGGAGAGAAATTCGCCAATTGTAGAGAAATGCACCGCATTGCGACGCTGACGACTATTCTCTATCTCATCCTCGCTGTTGTTACTCGACTCCTCTTCCTTGCGTGGATCCATGATGATGATGATGTGTTTTTGTTTGCTTTTGTTGGTTTCCCAACAACAATACGTAGCAGGAATGTTAGCAAAACAATCGTCGACTGCTGCGATTCAGTTATTTCAATAATTCAATCACGTGTTATCGAATAATTGAATAAGTCATCGTGTCGAGCGACACAAATTTAATTTCAATACGCAGAACGTTTAACGTTTTAACGAAGGCAACGACGGACAGCGTCAAAGACATTTGCCGTGGGGGCGGGGGGCGGAGGCCGGGGCGGGGGGGGTGAGAGGAGACGGAACAGCAGTGAGTGATTGTCGCAAAAGCTCAAAGGCGACAACAGCTCTTCGAATTGTACTGATTTTTATTTATTTTATGTTTGAACCGAAACGCTTATGGAATTACAAATGCGAAATTGATTGGGAGTGGTTCGTGGAGAGAGGGGGGGGGAGAGGGGAGGGGCGCACCCCCCTCACCGCCAATTGTTGTGGGAAAATGTTTGAGCACAGCTTGGACAACTGAAATGGAACCATATATTAGGCTTGGCCAATTTCCATTAGCATGTTTTCAGCAACGAATTTTAATTGTTTTCAAGTTCAGTTTGTGGATAAATTTTGGTTTCAATTTGGTGCTAAAAGTGAGCAAAAACTTTCACCTAGACAATTTTGCTTAGTCGGGACTTATGCGATGAAGAAAACTTCTTGAGGTTTACTAAGTAGGCCTTGCCATTCAAGGGAAAAACTAAAAAACGAAAGGTAAAGAATCTCAACTGATTCTTTCGCTACATCGTGTAAGCTCCGACTTGGTTTAACTTGATAAAAAGTGTAAACTGTTTGTTGTTGCCTGCGCCTTTTCTTTAGATTTTGTTGCCCGACTTTACTGAGGTTTCAACTTTGCCGTTCATTCCATTTGATAAGCCTGAAGATTGAAGTTTTTGTCAGGGAAGCAAAGTGGTTCGGAGTCGAACCGCTCTGAATTCGAACTGCTCTGTAGTCAAACCGCTCTGGAGTCGAACATTTCCTAAGTCAAACCTCTCCGGAGTCAAGCCTTTGCAGAGTCGAACCTCTCAGGAATCGAACCTCTCTGGAGTCGAAACTTTCCATAGTCGAACCTTTCCAGAGTCGAACCACTCTGAAGTCGAACCTCGCAGGAGTTAAGCCTCTTCGGAGTCGAACGTCTCTGAAGTAGAAGCTTCTTGTAGTCGAACCTCTCTTTAGTCGAAGCTTTCCGGAGTCGAACCACTCCAGAGTCAAACCGCTCCAGATTCGAACCGCTTCGGATAGTTGAACCTATCCAGAGTAGAACCATTCTAAAGTCAAACCTCTTACGAGTCAAACCTCTCCCGAGTCAATCCTCTTCGGAGTCAAACCTCTGCGGAGTAAAACTTTTTCAGCAGCGAAACTCTGCAGAGTCGAATCTTTTCGGCGGTAAACCTCTCTAGAGTCAAACTGCTCCAGATTCCAACCATTCTGAATTCGAACCGCTTCAGAGTCGAACCTTTCCTTAGTTAAGCCTCTCAGAAGTCGAACGACTCTTTGAAGTCGAACCTCTTCGGAGTCGAACCTCTGCAGAGTCGAACCTTTTCGGCGTTGAACCTCTCCAGAGTCAAACTGCTCCAGACTCGAACCATTCTGAAGTCGAACCGCTTCAGGGTCGAACCTTTCAATAGTTGAACCTCTCCGAAGTCGAACCTTTCCAGAGTAGAACCATTCTGAAGTCAAACCTCCGCTTTCCTTCCGGGAGTGAAGCTTAGTGAACCTGGGCGAACTCGCAGAGTCAACTTCTACAATGAACCATTCTGAAGTCGCCGTCAGAGTCGAACCTCTCCAAAGAGTAATTCTTTTGAAGTCAAACCTCCTACGAGTCAAACCTCTCCCAAGTCAATCCTCTTCGAAGTCGAACCTCTGCGGAGTCGAAGCTTCCCGTAGTCGAACCTCTTCGGAGGCGAACCTCTGCAGAGTCCAACTTTTTCGGCGTAGAATCTCTCCAGAGTCAAACTTCTACAGATTCGAACCATTCTGAAGTGGAACCTTTCCATAGTAAAGAACCTCTCCAAAGTCGAACCTTTCCAGAGAAAAAAAAAACTGTTTTCATTTCCCGAAACTGAACTTCAAAAGTTTTGGGGGTTCGATCACCGAAGTAAGACCCCTTCCAACTTTGAAAAGCAGTTGCAGTCACTGCGCTCTTTCGTTAGATGCTTGCTAGCTACCAACAGTTAACCACATTCCTTTCAATAATTTCCACCTCCAACTGATTGATACCAAGGCAACTCCACCAGCCACAGCCACCAACACATCTTCCTTCTTCCTCCAAACATATCGAAGTGACAATGACACTACTGTCCACAACCTGACAGCAATGACAACAATGACAACATCCAACTTCGTTGCCAACTGTCCACCAAACGATGACGCCAAATTGGCGTTTTTTTTTCTCCAGATTTTTTGTTGCTTTTTTTTCACTCAAACGTGAGAACCAATTGCTATGTATGGTCATTACAAGCCGGCCAGTCCTCGTCTTCGGGGTCTCCGCGATAAACCCATAAATATTTTAATGATGATTACATTTTAAAAACCAACAAGACGAGCTCCGCACGAAATCGAATGAAATCTGGGATGAGCGAGTAGCAGTACGCGACACTGACGACATTTCTGGAATTACATTGACAGGCCGCGTTGAAACTAAAAGCGATAATTATTGCCCGGCTGCATTGTGTAAGTGTTGGCCGATCGGCGTCTGGCCAAATGTAATTTCAATAATTTTATCCGCTTGCCTCGCGCGTCTGCTGTGATTCGATTGGGTGAGCCGCGCTGAGCCGCGGTGACAGATCAAACAAAAGCTCACGAATGCGCACCTTGGAGCGGCAGTCGGCAAAGATCAGTGATGGGTCGTCGGTGCTGCTCCAGATGTTTAGCTGCACTTTGGCCAGCGAGAAGCGATGGCAATCACACACACACACACACACACAGACACCTGAGACGCAATCATCAACATCACAAGTGAGCCTCATCAGCCGCTGCTGCTGCTGCTGCTCCTGCTCCTGCTGCACTGCCAATTACTCGCCAGCATTGTTGACATGCCTTTTCCCATTTGCATCGTTTTCGTATTGATTTGTTTAAGTCCAGCGGAGCGAACGATGTGCCAAACGTACCAAAAACGCTGGGCCCCAATCAGTGCAATTTTGTTTATTTTTTTTGGTTTTTTTTTTTTTTTTGGGCCCAAGGATCGCCTCGCATTTTTCTCCCACGGGCCGTGTGAATGAGCCGCTTTGAGCCAAGTTCAATGTGCCGATCTGCCCGATCAAAAATATGTCAAAAATCTATCGAATCGCAAGCGGGGGGTTAAGGGGTGAACCAGGCTAAGTGGACGAGTGAGTGAGCGACGGCATACTTGAACGTTTTGTAGGTCAGTTCTCGACCCAGTTTATGTGAGTTCAGGGCGGGCAGCAGGTGGGCACAAGTAGCCATAGCTGTTGGGTTGGGCTATGAGGAATGAAGAACGTAGCGAGACAATCCCAAATCAATCCGAACAGAAGACTGGACGTAGCTACATGCTCAGAGAGCAATCAGGAGTTGCCTTGCAAAATAGAATTATAGGGGTTTTGCGGGCAAAGATACTACTAAAGTATTAGTGAAGCTACTAAGTTTAGTTTTTATTGGAAATCTCGAACATAAAATCAAATGGTCAAGTGGTAAAGAGTCCCATACAGAAAGAAAGTCAGCCAAGAATGACCGCACCAGTCGGAAAAAGAAACTACACCACTAAGCAAACGATGAGTATACCAGAATCAATAAGTTTGGTGCTCCGTTAAGGAAAGCTGTTGTAAAGGTATGAACAAGCAACGAAAATTTTACTCAATCTCTCATTAAAAAGCACCATTATACACTCGAGCTGCGCTGACGTATTTATTTCAACGGGTATGGGCCCAAAAAGCTAGCTCGGATTGGAACAGCTCTACTAAAAAAAATTAAACATACAATGGATTTTACTCTTGCAGAAAAATGCCAATCAACACGTAAAAGACATTAGGGAAGCTGTGGAAGAACAAATCACAACAAAATGAATACGCAATCTGACGAGACATTGATAGACGGAAGAGCCGAGCGAGGCTACAAAAGACAAAGTTGGAAAACGTCGTCACGTGTAAAACCGACACTATAGTGGCATCAAATGAGTGGGCGATCAACGAGTGAGTCACAATTAGCTCAGTATGTGAAGTGAAAAACTGAAGGTGGAAATGGACCACTCAGAACCAATAACTTGGAGCTGACCAGCACATGGAAAGACGCCAAGGTAAAGGGTGTTTAAGACCAAAGGAAGCGGGTAGCAAAGGAGAGGCAGGAATTGACTAGAACTTATTGAAGATATCGTCAACGCTTCCCACCAACCTCACAAGACGGACATGACGACAACGGAGAAATATAGGTCAACCTATTTATGACCACACGGGTATGCCGACAAGAAAATCCATTGGGGCTAAAGAACCAGTCGGGTTTGAACAAGGCAAAACAGGCCTCAAGGCTTTGGTTGAAAGAAGCAAAACAAAATGGCACAATATGAGAACGACGAACAGAGATCAAAGACAAAACCGAGTATCGCCATTACTGAAGGATATGGGGAAGCCCGTCATTAGAACGTGTGCTGAGAAACGTAAAGGGCGACTAAACCAACATATATAAGGTGTAAACTTAATATGATGACAACTATCTACAAGACCCCTAAAAGCTGAAAAAAATGAAAATAATACAGGAGCTATTGGATTCTTTACACTCATACTATTTTCTGTAAACATGACCTTCAACAAGAAAACTAAGCGAACGTGTCGCACGCGAACCCTCTCATATTTATCGTATTCCCCGTGTAAACAGGGTCTGAGCCTTTCGGCTGAACGCTCGGGTCATAGAACCGGCTCAAATTGAGCTACGCACACTCCGATGGCGATTGGTAAATTTAACAATCATAATTGTTGAAAAGCAATCGAACAAAAAGTATGATTGGTAGCCGATTTCTGGGTCAGCCTAACTTTGTGCAAACGTTCACAAATCATTGTCGATGTATTGTCTGGATATATTGAAATTTATTTCAGTCAGAATTGTTTTTCTTAATAAAATTCAGAAATCGAAAATCGAATATAAGCAATCGCCAATTGGAGTAACTTGTTGAAGCCAATCGGACACGTTGTCAATCGTTGCATTAATTGGATAAGTGACAAAAGTGCCGCTAAATTGGTATGTATATGTTTTCCGTTCAGTATTTCAATCATAAGAAGGAAAGGTAACACTATTTACATTTGACAGTATTAATTAACGCATCTTGGCTAAAGCAATTGGCAGTTTTGCTATTGCCATTGTCCACTACGCGAAGTACACTTGGATTCAGACGAGTCGCATCTATAAGCTGCAACCGAGAAGGTGTGAGCTAGCGGGAGATAAGTGTAAGTACAGTCTTTGTTCTCAACTCCACTTCTACAAAAATTTGATTGAAAATTGGGGTTTATTTGTGTTCTGGTTTAGGTATAGTTAGCGAAGGAGTTTTGCAAATTTCAACGTTTTGCCACTTGGCTAGTGAAATAAATAAGAAAATTGCTAATTCGGCATTTAAAATATAAGCAGCCCATTCGTGTTTTGAGTTCTACATCAAGAATGCGCCGACCAGTTCGATAGCTATTTTCCAATCGATAGTCGTCTATCGTTGGTTAAAAAAGGTTGCCAGACCATTAGAAATATGACAATGTCATACAGAATCGTGCTCCTTTGCCTTGTGACCAATTTTTTGAATGTGATAACAGCTCAGGAGACATAATTTATATTTCACAATTAATTTTCAATCTAGGCTGTTAAATGCCATTGCGCACGTCTACACGTTTTTATTTTGACCTTCTGCACTAGATAAACGGTCATGGAACCACTAGTTCATTAAAATCATTCCGCAGCTATTCAACTTGGAATCAGAGATTACCACCGAAACGATTTTCGGTTCCGGTACGACCCGAAATGAATTGTACGGTAAAAGGTTCTATTAGGTTTTTACTTATTGCAAACCTGTTCTGAACCGAACCGAACCGCTTTTTTCTGGTGAACCGAACAAAACCGAGCCGGCGTCCCTTTAAAAATGCTGAACCGAACCGAAAACCACAAATGAAAACGGTTCGGTTCGGTTCAGTTCACTGACGAGTCTCAAGACGCACAAATTTTGGGAATTTTGATCGAGTTGCTACGATAAGTCCTTATTGATACCGGATTTATGTAGCACCCAACCTTTTTGAAACATGCATTGTCCATCGACCTCTGAATATGCCTGTCGTAAGTTAACATTTCTTCTTTGGATGTTGATAATCGATTTGTTTGCATCTATCATTTCCTTTACGGGACGATATTCTCATTAGTCTGTCGAGCCTCTATTAAAATGATATCATTATGGTCAAAGCAAGCACATCCAACTATTCAAACTTTTCAATTCTCTAGGAATTCAGTATCGAAATGGTCAAAAAGTCACATATCACTTTAGAAATCATTATATTTCAAATATTGAAGCAAAAGTTCGGGGAAATGACGCTATAGCCTTAACGCTAGCTTGTTTTAAAAGTTTTCGGTATAAGATAGCTTTCTCTGAGAAAATTTTCAATATATAAAGGATTTGCTAGACCAAATAGAGTTGGTTCAAACAATAACCGGGGGTGTACTACCTCTTAAAACCAGAACTAGTACATTATAATGTGTTTTGATCCAACTTTATTTTTCATCAAATAGTATGTCCCACCTAGGTTTATAGTTTTTCAAACTTCTGCAGCTTCAAAAGTCCAAAACAATTACTTTCTGAACAGATTTAAGGATATTTTTGAATGTTAGACTTTAAAATGGTCTAAAAGGGTAAGGGTTTGGTGGAATGAAGAGTAATCTTAGAACAAAAAGAAGTTTAGGACTTGCCGTAACTTCAAAAGTAAAAAAAAAGAGTTTCCGAGAAGATTTCAGGGTAAATTGCGACGTTATACTTAACAAAAGGCTTTAAGAGTTGACATAAAGTGAAATTAAGGGCGATTCAACAAAAGTCTGAAAAGAAATAGATCTTCGAACAGATAAAAGCAAAGTCTTTAAGGGTTTATGTTCGGCGGAAATAAGGGCGATCTTAGAAATTAAGTTTCTGTATTTCTTTTAAATATAATTATGAAAATATTTGGTCGTTAAACTTAAGGATGAGCTTTAAGGGTTGAGATTTTAGAGATTTTCGGCATCAAGAACATCAGGGTTGCGGAAGATCGGCGTTATTTACAAAAACCAAAACTGGCCTATAAATTTTTAAAATAAACACTAAACCAAAAAACCAAACCGAAACCGCGATTCAGTTGCTTCAAAAACCATGTAATAAGCTGAACCGGTGGTTCTTTTGACTAAAGAACCAGTCCTTATTTCGAATCGGTTATACATCACAGTGAATTTAAAAGAGTGCCAAAATGGGTTTTTGGTCCGTACTTAAAATTATGTAAATTTTAAAAATATAGCGCTTTATCGGCAAAATTTTATTTTTACCAACTTTCACAACATTTTTGCCATAAAATTGGAAAAATCTTCAAAAATTGCTAAAAACAGGGCTGCAAACCAAAACTAATTTTTCCGAATCTCCGATTCCAGGGTTCAAAAAAAAATTTACGAATGGTTAAGGTTCGCAAATTTGATGTTCAAGGTTTTTGGGCAAAGGTTTTGGTTCGAACCTTGGCTCAGACCATGATAATAAATTTCATTCCGTGTGTTCTACAAATCCTTTTCGACCTGAAAACGAAACTTATCTTAGATCACATGGGAATACATATTCATTCATAGTATAATTTACGTTTAAGTAGAATTCCATTTCGTAGTCTTTGAAAAATATTACCAATGTAATAAATGGCTCTTGCTTTTATGAAGGAGTCGAACCTCTTGAAAACAGAGGCCAATATGGGTGGTAATTTGAAAGGTAGTTCTGATCAATTTTCTAGATTTTGTTATATAAATTTTTGTTGAGTTTAAGACACAGTGGCCCAAAACCAGATAATAAAAGAAGTTGCTGACTAGCAAAGGTCAGGCTCAGCTTTTACTTCTTTGGAGGTTCGGTTCACAGCATAATAAAAGTCGGAGTTTTGGGTTCGAACCTGTACGGTTCAAAACCTTTTTGCAGACCTGATAAAAAATAAAGTGAAATAGTAAAACCAATCAAAACCCAAGTAAAATATTAAGAGCAAAACATAAATATGCCAAGTGGTAGATGAATTGCAAGGGATACCTCAGGGTACTCTTAGAGCAAAGTAATCAAAAGTAAGTTTATTTTATACACAAATTTGGTTCGGGTTATACAGAAATATTGACAGGTTTCAGATACTGCAGAATATATAAATTTCCATCAGGAAATCAGGAAAATACCTAACTCCATCCATACAACCCACAAACTACACATGGCTTTAATAATTTCCGAATCTTACTCAGAACCAATTTTTGAACTGGTTCAGTTTTGCTTTGTTTAAAAACTTACAATTCTCAGTAGGCCGTAAAAATGTCATTCTTCTCTTTAGCATGAATTTTCTGCACTGTAATTGTTTCCTTAGTATGCCATGATTTTACAATTAAGAAATTTTCTAGCTAACTGCCTGCCATTTGAGTAATTTCTACTGTCGGAAACGGAGCTAACCACGTGGAGCATATAGACAACTGACGTCAAGTGAAAATATTGTGCCGTAAAAGTACACAAAAAGCGATTAATAACTACCTACGACATTATGAGAGTCTTGAAATCATCACTAGCTAAGAGGCCCGCTCAGGGTAAGCCGGTGCAGGGCAAGCCCGAACTGATTTTGCCAAATCTACGTAAGTTCTTCATTTAAAATTTTCAACCATTAAGAAAAAGATAACATTGAATTATTCCCAGCTAATCCCACTCGTCATTATGGAAAGCCGGATATATCTCTGTATAATAACGCTCCGGAGACTGAAGAGGAGGAGTCTAGCTCTGACTCGGATTCAAGTCACTCTGGCAGCACCTCCTCGTCCTCGTCCTCGTCATCTTCTTCTGATTCGGATTCGAACTCTAGTATGAGTGTCTCAGCTAAGGGAAAGGGCAAAGGCAAGGGCAAGGGCAATGAAAGGGCACCAAGGCCGCAAGTATACCCGCAGAAACCCACTCACAGGGGAAAAGTATTCAAAGCACCGCCGGGAGTCGAAGATTTTGTAAGCAGCGCTTCTTCCGAAGAAGAAGAGGACGACGAATCGGAAAATGAAGAGCCTGAGGTGACAGATACCGCTGCAAAGAGTGCTATGGTAATTGCTTAATACGATAATTCAGACCCCTTTACTAAAGAGCTGTCGAATGTCCCACAGAATTCATCAATCAAGGAAGAGACAAATCAACAGTCAACCGTGGTACGACCAGCTTCGTCTACCTCAGCACCAGGCAATTCAACTTTAAAGGACTCCGCTGGGGTTAAGTCTTCCTCTGCCGTTTCCCAGAACTCCCAACCAGTGCAGATTCCGGCTGCCACAAAGGAAGAGTCTTTGCTTTCGAAGAAGCTTTTTCGAGATGAAATGCTTGCTAACTATGCTGCTAAATGGATACCGGCTAGTACTAATGACCAGGTAGCATCGGTGAAAAATGTAGAAGCCTCAACCAGCTATGCGGCTAAAAGCCAGGGGAAGCCGCCTGCATCGCGTGAACAGAAGAAGAGTACCACAGGGCCAACTCTATCGGTGGTGGGCCAACAAAAGGGAGGCCCTACTGGCAATACGGCTCAGAAGGAACCAAATAGAAATAGCACAGTTTCTGCCCAACTGGAGCAGCGTTCTAGCTATTCAGCAGTAGCTACATCCGGGATTCAGGCTAACAACAGGGACACGGCTCCGAAAGAACCGAATAGGAGCACCACAAAGTCAACCCAACTGCAGGTATGTCAAAGAAAGGAAGAGCCGAAGATGGAGCGTCCTAGCTATCCAAATCAGGTGAAGCCGTCAGCTTTAAGTGAAGTTAATAGATGTACCACAAGGCCAACCCTACCGTTGATGGGCCAAAAAATGGAAGACCCTACTGGCAATACGGCTCAGAAGGTATCAAACAGTAGTATCACAATGTCAGCCCAACTGGAGAAGCGTCCTAGCTATTCAGCAGTAGCTACATCCGGGACTCAGGCTAACAACGGGGCTCAGAAAGAACTTTATAGGAGCACCACAGAGCCAGCTCTACCGATGGTGGGTCAAAGAAAGGAAGAGCCGATGAACAAACGTCCTTACAATCCAAGTCAGGTGATGCCTTCAGCTTCGGGTGAAGTGAATAAGAGTAACACAGAGCCAACTCTACCGAAGGTGGGTCAAAGTAAAGAAGAGCCGATCAACGAACCAAAACAAGTGGAGCGTCCTTACAATCCAAGTCAGGTGAAGCCTTCAGCATCGGGTGAAGTGAATAAGAGTAGCACAAAGCCAGCTCTACCGTTGATGGCCCAAAAAAGGGAAGACCCTTCTAACAATAGGGCTCAGAAGACAGATTCAGCCCAACTGGAGGAGCGTCCTAGCTTTTCAGCTGTAGCTACAGCCGGGATTCAGGCTAGCAACAAAGACTCCAAGCCAACGCCGACTTGCGAAAAGTCTTCCAATAATCAAAGAGGGTCTTCTTCTGGAA
The DNA here is from genome assembly GCA_018904265.1 of Lordiphosa collinella. NCBI lineage: Eukaryota > Metazoa > Arthropoda > Insecta > Diptera > Drosophilidae > Lordiphosa > Lordiphosa collinella. The sequence goes on along the minus strand of JAEIFV010000417.1, from coordinate 21,587 downwards.
GAACTAAGCCTACTGACACCACCTTGGCAACCCAGAATGAGGCTAGCCGAAAGCAAGAAGACCCCAAGAGAACCGCCATGAAAGACCTTAGTAGCGTGGAGCAAGAAACTAAAAGCAAGGGGAGGCGGAGCTCCTCTAGAGCTAAGCCAACTAAAACAGAATCGGTCAAATACAAGGAGAATCGCAAGATACGAGACGGAAGCGCTACTAGCAATTCGTCGTGCAACTCAAGTCGCTCAATGCCTTTATTAAACCAGAATGAGGCTTGCCAAAAGGAAGACCCCAAGAGAACCACAATAAAAGACCTCAGTAACGTGGAGCAAGAAACTAAAAGCAAGTCGAGGAAGAGCTCCCCTAGGGCTAAGCCAACAAAAAAAGAATCGGTCAAAGACAAGGAGAATGACAAGATACGAGATGGAAGCGCTACTAGCAGTTCGTCGAGCTACTCAAGTCGCTCAAAGCCTTTATCAACCCAGAATGAGGCTAGCCGAAAGAGAGAAGACCCCAACAGAACCGCCATGAAAGACCTCAGTAACGTGGAGCCAGAGACTAAAAGCAAGCCAACTAAAAAAGAATCGGTCAAAGACAAGGAGAATCGCAAGATACGAGAAGGAAGCGCTACTAGCAGTTCGTCGAGCAACTCAAGTCGCTCAATGCCTTTATCAACCCAGAATGAGGCTAGCCGAAAGGGAGAAGACCCCAAGAGAACCCCATGAAAGACCTCAGTAACGTGGAGCAAGAAACTAAAAGCAAGTCCAGGAAGAGCTCCCCTAGGGCTAAGCCAACAAAAAAAGAATCTGTCAAGGACAAGGAGAATCGCAAGATACGAGAAGGAAGCGCTACTAGCAGTTTGTCGAGCAACTCAAGTCGCTCAATGCCTTTATCGACCCAGAATGCGGCTAGCCGAAAGGAAGACCCCAAAAGAAACACCATGAAAGACCTCAGCAACGTAGAACAAGAGACTAAAAGCAAGCCAACTAATAAAGAATCGGTCAAAGACAAGGAGAATCGCAAGATACGAGACGAAAGCGCTACTAGCAATTCGTCGTTCAACTCATGTCGCTCAATGCCTTTATCAACACAGAATGAGGCTAACCGAAAGGGAGAAGACCCCAAGAGAACCGCCATGAAAGACCTCAGTAACGTGGAGCAAGAAACTAAAAGCAAGTCGAGGAAGAGCTCCCCTAGGTCCAAGCCAACTAAAAAAGAATCTGTCAAAGACAAGGAGAATCGCAAGATACGAGAAGGAAGCGCTACTAGCAGTTCGTCGAGCAACTCAAGTCGCTCAATGCCTTTATCAACCAAGAAGGAGGCAGCCGAAAGGGAGACAAACGCCATGAAAGACCTCAGTAACGTAGAGCAAGAAACTAAAAGCAAGTCGAGGAAGGCTCCCAGGTCAAGCCAACTAAAAAAGAATCTGTCAAAGACAAGGAGAATCGCAAGATTCGAGAAGAAAGCGTTACTAGCAGTTCGTCGAGCAACTCAAGTCGCTCAATGCCTAGCCGAAAGGAAGACCCCAAGAGAAACGCCATTAAAGACCTCAGTAACGTAGAGCAAGAAACTAAAAGCAAGTCGAGGAAGAGCTCCCCTAGGTCTAAGCCAACTAAAAAAGAATCTGTCAAAGACAAGGAGAATCGCAAGATTCGAGAAGAAAGCGTTACTAGCAGTTCGTCAAGCAACTCAAGTCGCTCAATGCCTTTATCAACCCAGAATAAGCCTAGCCGAAAGGAAGACCCCAAGAGAAACGCCATTAAAGACCTCATTAACGTAGAGCAAGAAACTAAAAGCAAGTCGAGGAAGAGCTCCCCTAGGTCTAAGCCAACTAAAAAAGAATCTGTCAAAGACAAGGAGAATCGCAAGATACGAGAAGAAAGCGTTACCAGCAGTTCGTCGAGCAACTCAAGTCGCTCAATGCCTTTATCATCCCGGAATAAGGCTAGCCGAAAGAAAGACCCCAAGATAAACGCCATTAAAGACCTCAGTAACGTAGAGCAAGAGACTAAAAACAAGTCGAGACAGAGCTCTTCTAGAGCTAAGCCAACTAAAAAAGAATCGGTCAAAGACAAGGAGAATCGCAAGATACGAGACGAAAGCGCTACTAGCAGTTCGTCTAGCAACTCAAGTCGCTCAATGCCTTTATCAACCCGGAATAAGGCTAGCCGAAAGAAAGACCCCAAGAGAAACGCCATGAAAGACCTTAGTAACGTGGAGCAAGAGACTAAAAGCAAGTCGAGGAAGAGCTCCCCTAGGGCTAAGCCAACTAAAAAAGAATCGGTCAAAGACAAAGAGAATCGCAAGATACGAGATGTAAGCGCTTCTAGCAGTTCGTCGAGCAGCTCAAGTCGCTCAATGCCTTTATCATCCCGGAATGAAAAACCAAAAGGAGAACCAACTTCTCATAAAGCAGAAGCCCTTTTTAGCGCCATCCAGGCTACTACACTCGATGAGACCTCGTCCGCCCAGGCGAACCAAATTAAAAAACCACCCCCAAAGAGACGGGCTACTGAATATTTTGAAGCGCAACCTGAAAGCGATTCCAACGAGGACACAGCAACCTGGGTGGACCTCAAAAGAACAAAATCTGCTGGCTCGTTGCCTTTAAGTAAAGAAACCAAGAAAGTTACGCCAGACGAAACCAAAGCAGAAGCTACTACTCGCCAAGCAACTAAGACAAGAATACGGCCCATACCTAAGGGTTATAAGGATATGTGTATTATTTTAAAGTCGCCAAAGCAAAAAGAGACTCCTTCAGCCCAGGCTCAGGATATGAAACCACTACCGGTTTCTTCCACGAAGGATCTCCCCCAGGATATGAGTAAGTTAATAATGTCGCCTAACAACAAGACAAAGGCTTTACCCAAGCCCAGACAGAGAGCCTCACCCAAGAGAGTACGCAAGGTTGAGGGCAACGTCAATGAGCTACCTTCAACTAGAGCGAAGAGTGATAAAAAAGTTCCCCAGACAGAGGTCAAGCCAAAAGAAGTCGCACCCAAGTCGCCAAAGATCCGAAGGCCTCCCCCATCCAGGACAAAAATAGTGCCTCATGGTTACGAGGATCCGAGTCAGTCAGTGAGGTCTTCTATGCACTTCAATATTCCCATAATAGACCCAATGGCACTGGGAAAGCAGAGGACCTTTGCTTCCAGGTACCATATACCAAAAAAGGCATCACATACCCGTAGTTCTATGGAAAGGGAAATCCTGAAGGAAACCACTGCTGGCGGAAACCAGAATCTGAGTAAACAAAACCCCTTTGCATTCAAACCAATGAAGAGAGAAACCTTTAATAGTAACGAGAGCAAGAAGCCGGATTCAGCTAAGACCTCCGCGAAAGATGACGATGTCGCAAGGCAACAACCAAAGGCTACACCCAAGGTCGATCCACAACGTACAGACAGGTACCAGTGTGCCAAGAGCAGCTCCAGAGATCAATGTTCAACTCGTTCCAAGAGTTCAAGCAGGGGCAGCAATTCTAAGGAGTCTTCTTCATCCAGGGTCATGGCCCATGGTAACCAGAACATGAGTAACCTGAATGAAGGCCAGAGAAAAGTAGAGGATATGAGTAGCCAGAAGACTCACTCGACTCTGCCAGATGTCAAGAAAGACAGTAAGCCGTCTAGCTCCAGGGACGTGCAGAAAAGAGAGGCTACTGACCAACAAAAAATGGGTAGCAATGATTCTAGGCAGAACCTCAAAAGGCAAAGGGAACATACTTCACCTAATCCCAAGAGGGAAGTGGAAACCCCTGGTAACCAGAATATGAATAACTTATTGATGTCCCGCAATGAAGGCCCTTCGCAAAGGAAACAGGATGGCCCATCACCCACGAAAATCCAGAAGCCTGTGGATCTCGCGAATTGTTACTAGCTGCGAAATTTTGCCTAACTTGTATAAACCTCCGAGGAACGTTGATGTCCCAATGAAAGACCTTCCTGCTCTGGGCAACCACGACTTCAAGGGCTTCCACCTAGAAGTCTCTTGCCAAAACCAAACAATGGGTAGCAAGACGACAGAGAAAGAACCTCATCAAGAGCCTTCCTTAAACAGGAACACTACTGGCTATCAGGAGGTCACAATGAAGCAATCCAAGAAGCCTATTTCGCCCACCACTAAATGCCAGGATTTGGGCCGCCCAATGATGAAGCCAAGTGGCGAAATCCAGATACAACAGGTATGTTACGACATTTTGAGTTAAATCATCTACCCAGAGCCTTTTAATGTAAAACATTTTTAATTTCGGTACGAAAGATTTTAGTAGATGTAAAATTTGATTTCACCGTCACGCGTCACGCTCCGAGTACTGAGTATTCTGAGCTATGTATCGAATACTGAGTATCAAATACGGACTATTAAGTACTATTAAGTACATAAAATAAAGATTACTTAGTATCGAATACTGAGTATCGAGTATATGATATCGAATACTTGTTATACAGTACTTAGCAACGAGTATTGAGTATCGAATACTAAGTATCAAGTACTTAGTATAGAGTTTCAAGTATCGAATACTTAATTAAGTACTTAGAATCGACTACTTGGTATCAAATGCTTAGAATCGAGTACTGTGTATCGAATATTGAGTATCCAGAATTAAGGGGGTCTTCTCATTGAGCAACTTTTTTTTCGACTTTTTTTTTTGCATTTATTTATAGCTTGGATATTCAAAATATCCCCCCAAAAGGATTTTCGAAAACTCGAATTAGTTTTAGGAGATATAGTCCTTTTAGTGACCCAATGTGACCTAAATTCCCAAGCAACTGCAAACTTAAGGGGGTCTTCTCATTGAGCAACTTTTTTTTTAAACCCTCGTATTTTGACCTATGCGTTAAGTTTTCTCCGGTTCTACCGGACCGATTTTGATGAAACAAAGTGAATTCGACGGAGAATTGTCAGCTCTTTAAAACTGCATTTAAACATTTTTGATTTTTTTTTTTTCCAAAAAAATTACTTCAAACTTTAAACGCGTTTATCTCGAAACCACGTTTTTCGAACTGGCGGCCATGATATCTCCAGTTCAACTGAACCGATTTTCATGAAACAAAGTGGAATCGACGCAGAATTGTCACCATTCTCGGCTGAACCTCGACCATAATTTTAAAAAATTTTTTACTATTTTTTTTTTACACTAAACTACAAAAAAAAGCCCGAAATTGAAATTTTTTTTTGAATGGCCGCCATTTTGTCAAAAAAAAATCACAAAATTAAGTTTGAGGTTCAGCCGAGAATTACATCTATACTGATTATAACCCCGTTTTTTTTTCATTTCGGACGCTCCGGAGACCCGGAATCGTGGCCGCCGTGACGACACCTTTTTTTTTCACCACCAACTTTGAAGTCTCATTACTTTTTGAACAGCCCTCGTATCGAGGCAAAAAAAATTTTTTTATTTACTTTGAACCTTTTGTAATACAATAAATAAAAAAAAGTTTTCAATTATTCTTTGCGTTTTCAAATAAGAATTTTTTTAAAAAGGGTCCAAAAAACGGGTTTTGAATGAGAAGACCCCCTTAAGTGTCGACTAGGTTTCGAATAATGGGTATCGAGAAGTTAGTCACTAGTACCCGGCTTTGAGTACTTAGTATCGAGTAGTTAGAATCAAGTACTGTGTATTGAATACTGAGTATCGAGTATTAAGTGTCGTCTACTAGGTATCGAGCATTAAGTATCGAGAAGCTAGAAACTTGTACTTGGCTGTGAGAACTTAGTATCGAGTACTTAGAGTCGAGTACTAAGTATGGAACACTGATTATATAGTATCGACTGCTAGGAATCGAGTATCGAATAGGTAGTAACTAGTACGTAGCTTTGAGCACTTAGTATCGAGTACTGAATATAGAGTATCGAGTACTTATTCGAGTTTTTAGCAGGGTTCGTAAAATATGAAAGAAAATGTTAATTTTGCATTTTACGAACCCTGGTTTTTAGTATCGAGTATATAGTAACACACACACACACAAGTATGTAAAAGGCGTAGCAAATCTTAAAGAACATGTTTCACGCCTTTTTTTCCCCCCTAGGTCATACAAGGAGGAGGCCCTTTGCGTACCCCTATTGAGCCCCCTATTGAACAGCAGCATCAACAGCCCCTTTCACCAAGGCCTGGACAGAAGCGAGTCGCTATTGATCCACAGATAATGAATTCCACCACAAAGTCAGCCAAGATCATAGCGCTCGAGGAGCCTACCTTCAACAGGGGAAAAGTTGTGACCGCTTTACCTATCCCTAAAACCCAGGAGTCCACGAATTCGAATAACAACCTGAACTTGGCTCACTCAAAAGCTGTTGGCAAGCGTGCAGTCCGATCCTGTTCTTTCACCTGTGCCTGTGGTTTGAAATATCCGTTTTTCTTTTTTGCCGCCACCACCTCTAAAGAATCACAGGAAGGTACTTTGAAAGAAACGCAGGAAGATACCCAGGAAGGTACCCCGGAAGAAACGCAGAAAGATACCCTGGAAGATACCGAAGACTGTCAACCCATGGACTTGTCTTGTCCGGACAAAAGGCTAAGAGTGATGGAGCCCCTTCCCGTGCGACAGAACGTCCAAACACAAACATCTCACAACGACGAAATGTCACCATCTTTGGGTAGCCAAGCCCCGGGCGGTAAGCCAGTAGAACTTTTTGATGAAGAGGCACTTAATATAATTTTAGAGGGAACTTTAAGCAATACCCCACTCCTTTCCTCCGACAGTGAGAACTTTGATGAACCACAGGAGCCGGCAAATTGATGCAGTGGAAGATTGGGACATATCGGATACTCAACCCATTGGACGCCATTTATAAGAATCCCCACCCGTAATTAAGTTGCCTACCTCTTAAAAAAAAAAACTCGCGTTGACTTCTTCCAATCACCAAACATTTAATAAATCTAGAGGAAAAAAAGGGGCGTCACAAGAAGTCTTGCCTCTTCTTAATTGCAGCTAGTTTCTGTTGCCGCCGGGCAGCTTTTTTCTTGCTCTCTGCTTGAGGCTGCTACTTAATTTATTTGTCACCGAACCGAAGCGCAAATGAAGTTCGAAAAAAGACACAGCCAAGCAGAAGACCAAAAACGCTCAAGAAATAATTACAAATTAAAATGAAACACGAATATGTTGCAGAAGGGGGCAAAAGTTTTACAAAAGTTTAAAAATAGCTGCGGCCACGCATGCGCAAAGATTTGTCATAATTGATAAACGACAAACGGCAGCGGCAACAACTGCGACTTCGATGCACTGTCTGTCGTCAGTCAGTCAGTCAGGGAGGGGGCGGAGCCAGCTCTAGACCAGAAGTCGGTGGCAATGACAGTGAAACGCCTGGCCGGGCAGACAAATCGAAGCATTGTCATTTGGGTAGACGTGTAACAACTTGAAAGAATGAGTGAAAGAGATGGTAGGTGGGAAAGAGTTGTTACCTCTGAGTAGGAAGAGCTGAAGTTCTTGCTTGGTTTTTGATTTTGCCCCCCTATGCAACTTGAGTTTGCTATTCTGTACCTGGAATTGACTAACATCCAACTACTATCCAACTTAATACTACTTAAGCCATTCTTTTCATCGGGCTCAGACAATGCAGTTTTTGCAGTGTGGTGATTATATTTGCTGCCTCCTCTACAAGCTTTTCTCTTGTGTGGTCGTCTTATCCGGCTCGAAGGACCAAGATTTTTCATTATAAAAGCGAGATATTGGGTCTTGGGTTTGAAAAGGAGTTTTGGGATCTACTAAGGGGGTCTTCTCATTCAAAACCCGTTTTTGGACCCTTTTTAAAAAAATTCTTATTTGAAAACGCAAAGAATAATTGAAAACTTTTTTTTATTTATTGTATTACAAAAGGTTCAAAGTAAATAAAAAATTTTTTTTGCCTCGATACGAGGGCTGTTCAAAAAAGTAATGAGACTTCAAAGTTGGTGGTGAAAAAAAAGGTGTCGTCACGGCGGCCACGATTCCGGGTCTCCGGAGCGTCCGAAATGAAAAAAAAACCGCGTTATAATCAGTATAGATGTAATTCTCGGGTGAACCTCAAACTTAATTTTGTGATTTTTTTTGACAAAATGGCGGCCATTCAAAAAAAAAATTTCAATTTCGGGCTTTTTTTGTAGTTTAGTGTAAAAAAAAATAGTAAAAAATTTTTTAAAATTATGGTCGAGGTTCAGCCGAGAATGGTGACAATTCTGCGTCGATTCCACTTTGTTTCATGAAAATCGGTTCAGTTGAACTGGAGATATCATGGCCGCCAGTTCGAAAAACGTGGTTTCGAGATAAACGCGCTTTAAGTTTGCAGTTGCTTGGGAATTTAGGTCACATTGGGTCACTAAAAGGACTATATCTCCTAAACTAATTCGAGTTTTCGAAAATCCTTTTGGGAGGATATTTTTGAATATCCAAGCTATAAATAAATGCAAAAAAAAAAAAGTCGAAAAAAAAAGTTGCTCAATGAGAAGACCCCCTTAAGTTTGAGAGAAGCTTGGTCTTGTAATTTCATCGTATCGAGCAGTATTTCTATGTATCCATCAGATCGTATATATAAAGTCGACGATTTGGCTTACTTTTTGAACATAAGTTTATCCTTAATAGCCCTTTTCTGTCATAAGTAACAAGGTCAAAGGTATTCTTCCTCAATTTAGCATCAGTCGCCTTATAAGTGTTATCCGGCTCGAAGGACCAAAACTTAAGTGTCAAGGGTATGCTTAGTTTTATCAAGAGAAGGTGACCAGATCATCACCAGCCGCCAAATCTAGAATACTGAATCAGTTCAGTGGCAGTTCCCAATCTTTGATCCACCTCCTAATGAACAGAGAGCCTACATTTGATTGACCGCTGACCAATATTCTCAGCTCCCACCCATTTAACCATCCTATTCCCAATCTACACTGCATCTAACTGTTTGTTCAGCCTTCAGTCAGCCATACAATGACCACCTCTGCGCTCATTCTCGTGCTCAAGCCGGGTCACCCGTTGCCTCGGCCTCCTTCAACCACTCAATCAAAAGGTCGCTCTGTTCTCTCAACTTGAAGCCACATCGGTGGCTACTGTGCAGCCCGCAACATTCTCAGCTCGTTTATTAATTTGGCATGTGACAAATTATGCGTTGGCCAGCAATTAGAACTCAAGTCGAACAGACAAGTTTTAAGGCTTCTTGTCTTTGGTCTTGGTCTTGGACTTGGACTGGGTCTTGGGACATTTAGCGCTGATTTAACAAAATTTTCTTGGCCAGACACGTACAGAAAAGCTTCGATCCGGCAGCAGCCCCAACAGACGACAAGTGGCACTTTGGCGCATTAAGAAAATCTGTACAAGTGTCACTTTGGCACACACAGAGCAGCAGGAGCTGGCGGAGCGGCCGAGTAGAATTATAACGCCAACGTTGACCGGCCGAATGCAGAATGCAAAATGCAATTCCACGGCACAACAAGGATTATAAATTTCGAGACTGGCCCCGGGCCTCCGGCCTCAGGCCTCAAGGCTTGTTTAATCACTTTTCATTTAAAAGGCACAAGGAGAGAGAGAAAAAAAGCGACCGAGACTCAAATTTGTCCAGTCATCGGCATTATTTAATGAGTTGCCAACAGGTTGCCAGGCGAAGCCAAGCAGAAAATCAGCAGATCCGTGGGCCCGGGGTAATGCTGAGTCAGCGCCGCAAACAGAAGCCAACAGCAGCAGCAGGGCCAACAGCAGTCGGCGCATCAGTCAGTTCGCTCAGCCTACGCCCGGAGTAGGCGACTTCCTTGTGAAGAGTCAGTGCCAGAGTCAGAGCCTGCGCCAGGCCTGGACTGGCCTGGCCCGAAGTGTCATGTAAATGCAACTTGTTGGGCGCTGCCGACGACGCTGCCACTTGACTTGGCCGTCGCGTCGCTGCGTGTAATGTCAATTTGACAGACAAACTGTCGACCGTTTGAAGCGTATGCAGCTACTGTCTACCGTTGGCCATCCACCGATTATGATTTGTTTGATTGTGCCTTGTGCTGCTGCTGCTGCTGCTGGTGATGCTGCTGCCATATGCGCTACAGCTGTTGACCGGAGTTTGGGGCTTATGGGTGCAGCCAGCGAGCTTGGCAGGCATTGGTAGCTTAAGTTAGGTGGAAATTTGGGGAAATTAGCCACCTTTTCTGGGCCTAAAGCAATTGGCGACCGTGCACCATGCTGGAAAAGGTTGACAAAATCTAGGAAAAGAAAGAAATCCAGCAATTTCATACTTGAATCAAGAATCCTAAGTCTCAAAAGTTCTGCAAGCCAGCATATGCTTGATTTAAGAGAAAATTCAAGTTTCATACTTGAATCAAAAGTTTCCTGCTTGAAAACTTCAATAAGCTAAGAAATTCTTAATTTAAGAGGAAGAGTCAAGAAATTTCGTACTTGAATCAAGCATTTTCTAGTTCTAAAATAGATATAAGCCAAGTAATTGCTTAATTTAAGAGAAAAATCAGAAATTTTCGTACTTGCATCAAAATTTTTACTTTCAAAAGTACAAGTGAGCCAGAAAATTCTTGATGTAAGAGAAAAATCAAAAAATTTTCGAACTTTCTAAAGGAGTTTTCTGTATCAAAAAGTTAAACTGAGCCAGGAAAATCTTAGTTTAAGCGAAAAATTAGGAAATCTCGTACATGAATCAAGAACTTTTTTGTTTCAGAAGTTCAAATGAGCTTCTTAAAATTGAAAATTGGCAAAAAATTGAAAAAAAAACATGATCTGCCTGCAGGTATAAGAAGTTTTTGTCCCATACACGTCCAACCTCTATCTCTTACCATCTCTGAGATCTGTTTGTTCATACGGACAGAGGTTATATTTGCCCATTCTGTCAATAGAGTTTGGTTCAAAGAATCCTTGGATGTTATAGGATGTTTCCGAACATTTTGTTCCAGCAGTTGCCAAATATGTTTTAAGGGATTCATGTCTGGTGATTTCAATGATAGATTAGCCATTCCTGAACCAAATACGACGAATGTTTTGGGTCACTATCTCTGCTGTGCAAATAAAACCTCAGACGAGACTGAAAACTTGGAAGCAAGTATGCCTAGAGGCTTGGAAGGCGTAATAAAGTAGAGCTGGAAAAACCATCGATAGAACTATCGATACATCGATAGTTTTGTATTTTCCCAAAACATCGATAGTTTCTCACCACTATCGATTGTTTTTCATTCTTCTCTGCGCTGTTGAGCAGCCATTTTCTGCAGATAAAAAAGTAACTATGGGCCTTGTTCAGGTTTTCGACTCGATTTTCGTGTAAACGTTAATGTTTCGCTTTTAATTTAAAGTAATTTCTATGTAAGTAACAAGACAATCTGTGGTTACTAGAATTTTCTCTCGAATTGTGTTTACTTGGCGTTGACCTATCGGTTTCAGCAGCTCCAACGAATGCGAGTTTTTTTCTTTTAGATCTAGTAACAGTAGACATATTATTCACCTGCTATACAATGTTATTTAAATTGGATGCAAAATGTGACGTTTACTCGAAAATCGACTCGAAAACCGGAACAGGGCCCTATATCTATATAATCACTTTTTGATACATTGGTATCTTCGGATGCTGTGATTGCCTTAAAGTTCGTAAAAGAACGTTTTGCACTCGCAGCTATTTCAGTATTAAACGCAATCAATCACCAGGATTGCCACAATTCTCGACCCACGACTCAAAAAGGATGGATCTCTGAATGCTTCGATCGCGAAACAGGCAGGAAAAGCTATGGGGGAGGAACTACACAATGAATTGTCCAAACATCCGCAGACCCCACAGCCAACACCACCAAAAGCAGAACCAAAATGATTTTCCTTCATGAGGGGATAAGCAACAATCCAAATCACATTTTCAAACCCAAAGATATGATGCGATAGCATTTTGAAGATCACCCCGAGGCAGAGGAATGTATTCCCTTGGAATATTGGAAGATAACAGTTAGTTCATCATATTATCAAAATATTAGCAAAAAGAAAGTCGGTCAAGCCCGACTATAACATACTCTGTACCTGTGAAGTGCTGCCCATCGCCGTTGCGACTGGTGCAGCCCATAATTGCTTGTTTTCCTTATATCTCGAATTTCGTACATCCGATCTTTAAAATTCCTTCAGCGGATCGATAAAGAATCCCGAATACTAAATATTTCCAAAAGAAAAAAATAGGGGAAAGTTAACTTTGGCTCGGCCGAAGTTTTGTATACCCTTGCAGATTCCATTGAAAACACAAAAGTTTTTCTAACGAAGACTACTTTTTGGACCTTACTTTTCTATGGGATCTATACTATATAGATGTCTGATTTCGACCAAACTTGGTGAAATCATGGAAAAGCATTATACACTGTTAATTACGAAATTTGGAGGCGATCCCATTTAAGACAAAAATATTTTTCTCACTATAACTTCTTTTTCGACCGATCATTTATACTGCTGCTATATGGTATAGTCATCCGATTTCGACCAAACTTTGTAAAATGGGTAAAAAAATATAAAAAGCTAAGCATGATAAGGACGTTTCCATTAAAAACGAGTGTTTCTCACTAGAACTAGTTTTTCGACCGATCGTTCCGGCAGCTAACTATACAACCGATTTCGACCAAACTAAGTGAAATCATGGGAAAGCATAGTAAACTAAGATATACGCACTGTGGAGGCGTTTTCATTAAAAACAAAAAAGTTTTCTCTTTAAGACTACTTTTTCAACCGATCGTTCCTATGGCAGCTATATGCTATAGTCATCCGATCCGGCCGGTTCCGACAAATGTGCAGCGTATTTGTACCAAAAGACTTCGTGCAAAGTTTGGGAGGATACTTTAAAACTGACGGAGGAATATATAGAAACAGACGGACAGACGGACGGACAGACGGACAAGGCTAAATGAACTCATGCTGATCAAGAATATATATACTTTATGTGGTCGGATATGCTTCTTTCAATGCGTTACAGAATTCCTTTCCTTTGCATTTATTCCTTTCACACAATTCTACACAGTTTTGTCAAAATCGGATGACTATAGCATATAGCTCCCATAGGATCGATCGGTCGAAAAACTAGTTCGAGTGAGGAAAACTTTTTTGTTTTTAATGACGTCCTTATCATTGGCATACACTTATTTTATTCACTTTTACACAATTCTACAAAGTTTGGTCGAGATCGGATAGCATATAGCTGCAGTATGAACGATCGGTCGATAAAGAAGTTCTAGTGAGAAAAACTTTTTCTAGCTTACATAGAAAAATATGGTCCTAAAAGTAGTCTCAGCTAGAAAAACTTTTTGTTTTAAATGCAAGCTGCAAGGGTATACCAAGCTTCGACCGAGCCAAAGTTAACTTTCCCCTATTTTTTAGACTCGATATCTATCTCGATCTGTTTTTGTATCTATTAAGAAGTTTCGTTCTCAGAGAAGATTCGTTCTCTCAGTTGGTTTTTTATTTGTTTAAGTTAAGAACAATTTGTACTAAGAGTAAGAGCGAGCTTAATTTTACATTAAGAAGGAAATGATCTTAATTTAATATAAGTTTTCTTGGTTCAATCATTTTTTCCTTACTTGTGTTTAGGAACGATTCGATGTGTAAGTATTATTCAAAATTCTAGAACTTTTTTTAAGAACGCATCGTTTGTAATATCATCAAGTTCAAGTGCCAGATGGGTGCCGCGTTTGCTGACGCTTGCAGTATAAATGCAAAAAAAGCTCATTCTAGTTGCCACCCAAGGCTAAGGTAACCTCCCCCTCTCGCCCACTGCCCCGCTCTCTAAGTCACCATCTCGAGTCTCGACTCTGGAAGCTGGAAGTTCTTCTGGTGGCTTTCTTTCCTGTTCGCTGCGTTGCCATTGCTACTCGTACTTGAGAAGTTGAGGCGCAGAGAAGCAAAGTGCTACTCCACACGCAGATTACACTTGTATAATATATACTCGACGATAAGCAGCAGCGGCAGCAGCCTCATCCGAGCATGTGAGCATGTGGTGGCATCCACAGCATTCAATAAAGAATTTTTGCGATTTTTATCTGCCTCACACCGCCGCACACACACACACACACACTGCGTCCATACATACTACACTCATAATTGATTAAAAAGAAAATTTCCATGGCATTTATGCGTACCACGCCACTCATAAACACAATGTCGACTCGCTGACAGCCGAAGACATCGAATGGAGTTGAGAGCTGCTGCGGTTGAGATCTGGCGTTCTTGGGAAGTAGTTGTCGAAATGTTTTTATTTGTTATCGATTAATCGCTTGAATCAACAGAACGTTCTGAAGCGCTCCGTCCGTCGTCCGTCCGTCCGTCCCTGTCGCTGCCTGGAAATGTTGCTGTGTAATTGTTTTGAAGTCTGACTCAAAGATTGGTAGCAACAGCGGGCCAACTGACAGCAGCAGCAGCGGCAACAGCGGCAACTCGCGATTCGGTTGCCGGTTGCCGACTTGCCCTCAGATTTGCGCTGCTGTCAAATGTTGATTGATCGATTGTTTGCACACGTTTTTATGAGCTTTCTTCTCGAGCGCATTTATTGAGTATTTTATTAATTTCAACTGATCGATGAGGCCCGCCGCCGCTGCTGCTGCTGCTGGTTGATGTTACAGTTAGTCTTTAATTATACAAAATTGGATTTCGAGAGCGTAACGAAAATGGGATGAAGGTCGAAATGGGTAAGACAGTCCCCCTGACGGACATTGAGATATTGGTTTGAAAAGTAGCAGAAAAGCCAAGGTTATCAGTGCCTGTTTAATGGACTAGGCTTGGTAAGATGGATAGTAACTCAAGCGCTCATGGCATTCCTCCTATGATACTACGAAGAATTTAACAAATTCATTGACATTATGGATATTTAAGAAGAAGTTACTGAGCCAAGTGCTTATGGGTTACATAAAACTTAGACATAAACTTTGTTGGTTTTTAATGTTTTCTGTATATTTTTATATAATGCGCAAAATCGCAGCATATTATTATTTTGTTCGTCACGAAAACTATGGATACGATATATTTTGGGTCATCGATAAGCTATTGCATGACCCGGTGACATCGATTGGGATTATTTCCGCTGTGGCCTGTTCCGAGCTCAAGTACCTATATAAATCAAACAAATTCATCAATTTTGTTAAAAAATTTTTTCAATCTACCCAAGTAGGCCTTGACTTTTCTACAATTCAACCAACAAGCAACATCCTTGCAAACCATATGCGGAGCGCTCCGAAGAAGGAGTAAAAAGGTACTCACAAAGCAGCACCTCGAAGGAGCGTTTTCGGAGCGCTCCGAAGCAGGAGTGAAAATTGAGTCTGAATGAGCATTCTGGGACGCCGAAATCAATCATTTAAGGTTAACGATAATTCTGTAAATAATATAAGCCATCAAATTGAAAATAAATGAGAATTCTACTATAAGTTTCTAATATGCTTGAACCCAACGGAATCAACTTTATGCTACTTCAAATAGTATGATATGTGGTTTTCAAACTTCCATACCTTCAAATGTCCAAGAAAAAAATAGCTTTCCGAATAGATTTAAGTACATCTCTGAATTTTAGACTTAAGAACGGGCTGAAAGGGTTAACTGTCATTGGAATAAAGAGCAATCCTTGAACAGAAAAAAGAATTTGACATCATTATGGATTTGCTGCAACTTCAAAAGACCGAAAATATGACATTCCGAGCAGATTTAAGGGTAAGTCACAGGATACACCCAAGGAAGAGCTTTAAGAGATGAGAAAGTGTAAAATTAAGAGAGATCTAAGAACTAAAATGAGTTTTTAAAACGTTTAACGGACAGCCTTACCAAAGAACGTTTGGAAAAATACCTTTCCGAGCAGATTTAAGGGTGAATCGGAACTTAATGCTTAAGGTAGGGCTTAAGGCAGCAATTTTGGTCACGCTTGGCCCCCAGGGACCGAACAAATTTTCACACAAGCCGACACAAAACGAGCGCATGGCGAAGCTTGACCCAAAGGAAAAAAGCACGCTCTTTGCTTTCAGTCGCAGTCCAGCTGTCGACGAGGGCAGTTCAGAGCTAGTTTGCCTGCCTGAGACTCGGTAAAGTTAAGGGGGTCTTCTCATTCAAAACCCGTTTTTTGGACCCTTTTTAAAAAACCGTTCTTATTTGAAAACGCAAAGAATAATTGAAAACTTTTTTTATTTATTGTATTACAAAAGGTTCAAAGTAAATAAAAAAATTTTTTTTGCCTCGATACGAGGGCTGTTCAAAAAGTAATGAGACTTCAAAGTTGGTGGTGAAAAAAAGGTGTCGTCACGGCGGCCACGATCCGGTCTCCAAGCGTCCGAAATGAAAAAAACGGGGTTATAATCAGTATAGATGTAATTCTCGGGTGAACTCAAACTTAATTTTGTGATTTTTTTTTTGACAAAATGGCGGCCATTCAAAAAAATTTCAATTTCGGGCTTTTTTTTTAGTTTAGTGTAAAAAAAAAATAGTAAAAATTTTTTAAAATTATGGTCGAGGGGTTCACCCGAGAATGGTGACAATTCTGCGTCGATTCCACTTTGTTTCCAAGGTTCAGTTGAACTGGAGATATCATGGCCGCCAGTTCGAAAAACGTGGTTTCGAGATAAACGCGCTTTAAGTTTGCAGTTGCTTGGGAATTTAGGTCACATTGGGTCACTAAAAAGGACTATATCTCCTAAACTAATTCGAGTTTTCGAAAATCCTTTTGGGGGGATATTTTTGAATATCCAAGCTATAAATAAATGCAAAAAAAAAAATCGAAAAAAAAAGGTGCTCAATGAGAAGACCCCTTAAGGACAATCCTTTAACAGAATTGCAATTTTGGCAACTTATTGGAATGTCCTACCTTCGAATGTTTGATAAAAACAACTTTCCGAACAGATCCACGCAAACGTTATTCTTAAGTATGAGGCTTGTGGGCTTCGATTCGGCGATAGAAAGGGCCATCCCAGAACAAAACATCATTTACGATTTTGGTATTTTACGGGCTGCCTCATATTCAAAAGTTCGGGAAAATTAACGAAACCGCGAACCGAAACCGCGGTTCAGTTGGCTGCAAAAAACCATGTAATAAGCCGAACTGGTGGTTTATAAACCAGTCCTTCAATCCAAACGACTTGCATGACTGATTTTTAATAAAGCGAAAGCCAACTTTTGAAAGAACAATAAAACCGAGTACAAAGAAATGGGTAGTAAGAAACTTTCTCATTTCAAGGACTAGACCGTTATAAGGAAATGTAAAAGACCTTCTTAGAGAAGAGTCAATTCGAATTCAATTTTGCTACAAAAACTGTACCGACTTACAGTTTCGACCATGACGTTTTTGAAGTTGCAAGTCTAAAAAATTATAATGGCGTTTTCTAGAATTCTTCAAGAATGAATTTTGTTATTTCAAATACATCAAAATTGTACTTGTTTTTGGGATTCAGAATGTTTTCTACTTAATAGAATTGAACTTGCTAAGAGTATATTACTTATATTTATGTAAATTTATGGTGTCCAAATTATAGTTCTCTTCATTAAACTTCCACTCTCATACCACAGTGCCCCTTTGCGCCAGGCGACAAAAAAAAAAACGCGGAATAAACGTATTAAATACAAATTTCCTGGTAATAAAACAGAAAAGACAAAGCCGAATTGGTTTGAGTTTTTTGGGGTTTTTGGGCCTGAGTTTTTTTTTTTGGTTGGGCTGCTGTGTTGTGCACAGGCTGCCAAATAAAGAAATAAATCTTTACACCCCGAAAAATGTGAGTGAAGAACGAGCTTGGGTCGGAGCAGGGGGGGGGAGCTGGGCGCGATCTTGTGAGTGACTAACGGCGACTGGGGCAACAACGCATCGGCAT
The DNA here is from genome assembly GCA_018904265.1 of Lordiphosa collinella. Classification (NCBI taxonomy): domain Eukaryota; kingdom Metazoa; phylum Arthropoda; class Insecta; order Diptera; family Drosophilidae; genus Lordiphosa; species Lordiphosa collinella. The sequence continues at coordinate 3,865 of JAEIFV010000417.1, read as the reverse complement.
CGGCATCGCATCGCATCGACAAGCGAAGCGCGTTGGCTGCCTTTTGCCTGGTTTTATTGTTATTTTTGTGTATTTCTGGTATCAGCGTGTAAATCTCGCTCACACACAGATGAAATATACGGAGCTGAAGCTGGAGCTCGAACTCGAACTCGGAACTTTTTTTTATTGGAAATCTGTACGCAGAAATAGTCATCATCATCATCATCATCATCATTGTCGTTGTTGTTGCTGTTGCTGTTGCTCGTTCCTCGTTTCTCGATCTTTTTTTCATGTTTCGGTTTGAGATGCATATCGGCCAAACGCGTTGGCAATAAAAATATATATGAGCTGTTGATGACTGCATATAAAAATTATAAGAAAACAGGCCGAATGACAATAAAGAGGAGAAACCCTTGAGTTACGGAGTCTGGGTTGGAGTAAATCCTAAGAAATTTTAAGTTTAAGGTCTAATTTGGGGTTGGGCGCGGGGAAGTGAATATGAAAACGAAATCTTATGGAATCGAAAAGATTTTAAGGTTTTAAATCGATTCAAATATGCAAAAATTGTTTGGGAAATCAAAACCCTTCATTAAAACATGTTCATACAAAGTGTGACCGTATTACAAATACTTCTGTGTAAGAATGTGCTAAAACAAGTCAAACTTTTTATGGGCCATTCAGACCTGGTCATACTTAAAGTAGAGTAAGTAAATGAGAAAAGCTCCTCGTGCAAATTTTTATGAGACTGACAACTGTTTTTTTTTCACTTTACTGGACAAAAACTTTAAGAAATAGAAGAAATCGAAAGTTTAAAATTTGGGTTCATCATAGAGACGGGGTCTCTAAGGAGACTCTCAAGTCGAGAAAAGCTAAACGGATTCTCATATCCCATTGCCAACAAAATGTGAATGCATTCACTGAGTCAGCCATTCAGTTAGGTAAAGTGAGTGCACACAGATTTCCTGAAATCAAATCTAGCAAATCAAACCAAAAACCAAACCGATGTCTCCTCCTCCTCCTCCTTCTCTCTGTCTCTGTAAAAACTAAATGGCAAAATTTTAAATGCTGTTTAGTTGGCTTCAGTGGGAGGGCGGAAATGGGGCTGGCGGGCGGCGGCAGAGCGTGCCATCAATATGGCAAACGACGACAAACGCAAAACTTAGATACGACTGAGTGAATCGACGACGACGACGACATTGAACAGAAGCTGGAAGCCTTGCTCTGCTCCAAGCTGTGGTGGTGTACAATTACCTTAACGCATCGACAATTATGCGAATGGTTGGTCGCCGGCGTCGGCCATTCCCCATCAGGTGCGATATGCGATACGCAATTGCGCCACAATGTACCGACTGGGCGCCCAAGAAGATTGCCCACAAGACACAAAAACACACACACACACACACAAAAGAGGAAGAACACGCAAAAAAGGGAAACAAAACAAAAACGAAAACGCCCCAAAAAAACACTTATGCCCCACTCATATGAGTCTCCTTCATCTCTCTTTCTCCTCTCCCTTTCTCAAGCTCTTTCTCTGTGTGTCATAAGCAATTTTGGGGGCGTTGCGAAGGTTGTCGACGGTATTGACACCGTCAAACCGCCGCCCGTTGCCAACGCCAGTCGCATCTTCTTATTGCCTTGCGGTTTTAATTGTATTCGCACAGTGGGACTAGATTTGGGAAGCTTTAGAAAAATGGGACTTAATCAGGGGAAAAATTGAATGTTATCTAATAACAAAAAGGAGTTTCTGTATACAGAACTCTAGCTCTACGTTTAAGGGATTATTTATCATTTATCATTATCACGTCGGGGTCACCTTTTTGCCCTCTAAGCTACTGTATAAAACCAAAGACTTTATAGGTCGATTTATTATAAAAGTAACAAGAAAACATGAAGAAAGAATGATAAAATATATGAATGCTTTACTCTATCTGTAAGGCATATTAAAAGTATAACGTCGGGGTCACCAATTCAGAACTATAAGCTACTTTATAAAGCAAAGAGACTGTTAGATCAATTTATTATAAATATACAAAGAAAGTATAGTCTAAAATAAGAAGGTAATTTGCTCCCGATTATTTTTAAAAAAATCGGTATTCAGGGAACACGACGAGGAGGCCATTGCAACAGAAATGGGGTCGATATATGAATAAAGACCTACGAGTCGACTTGAGTTGCTTAAATACTTATCATTTAAGGTGCAGTTATATACTTTTGCACAAACTTATTATACTCTATGTACCTTTGGTACAGAGTATAATAAGGAGAGAGGAGAGAGAGGATTGGCACGCGCCGCAGTAAAAAAAAACCTTTGCATTTGCCAGAGCTAGAGATGCGCGTACATCGAAAACTACGCGGGACTCCGGAGTGACCAGAATGACTTAACATCATTGTGATTGCTTGATATTATGTTAGAATTAAAGAACTAGACTATTTTTATATTATTTGCAATTTAAAGATCCTCGTCTTGGTAGTCAGATGGGTATCTGGCGATCATATTTGTCCCCGCGATATATTGCAGGTGGATTAAGTATTTTTGGCGGGCGGGGTGATACACCCACAAAGATCCAACTTAATCGTCAAAAAAAATTTGTCCTAAAATATTGTGGCTATTATTTGCTGTGTAGCGTTGCTCATATATATTGAATTTTGGTTTGCTCATATCTTTGCTACCGTTCATCCGATCTTTACCATTCCTTTGGCGGATCGATAAATAATCCTGATTACTAAATATGTCCAGAAGGAACGAACCTTCTATTTATAAAACTGTGGGAAATATAACGTTTTTTCCAATCCGAAATTAAACTCAAAAATGTTATGGGCCTTATGTCCACATTAAATTCGGACATATTGCCCACTTTTAATCGGATTTTTCGCCCAGTTTAATTTGAGGTCCTCCAGGGTGCAAAATCAATGGTGTGCCTCTTGCTAATCAAAGAAGAGGAGCAGCTTTATAAGTTCAAAGCTTCTTTATGAGAAATAGGGCGGCTTTTCAGAGAATGTGCAAGCCGAACGGTGACCAAAAATCGACTGGCGGACGTACGACATTTCATGTACAGTCTTTGGTAATCTGGCTGATTGTGATGTAGCGGGTAGTGTTTATGTGTGCGATACCGCCTCCGGCCATCTAAACTGTCTATTTGGCGAAAATTTGAAGCACACAAGGAGCTAGCACGGCTATGCCCTTCGGGCTGTGTGCGGATGGTCAAGTCATTGCTACTGAAATTGAAGAGCAATTTTTGAGCTGCCTCACACACACCAATGTAAATATATTTTCTGCTTACTGATTTGAACAGGGTTCCCCAAGAAGAGAGGCTCTCTGACTCTCTGACTCTGTCTAACACACACTGATACATTACTTCGGCAAGCATTCGGTGTGAATTTCCGGTGTGTGCATTCCCCCAGGGCATGGCTGGGAACACTGATTTATAGTCTAAATCTTAACACTGTTATATGGAAGGTAACAATCATTTCAAAGGTTACTAGATTAGGTTTGACTAAAATCGGAATTGATTGAGCAGCTGAAACCGATTGCTCTATGCCAAGTGGATTCAATTCGTCAAAAATTAAAGACCTGATCTAGTAGCCACAGACATTCGCTTGCTTTTTCATATAATTTGACGAACTTATCGTGAAAAAGCAACTTTTACACGGAAACACCGACTCGAATTCGGAACAGGGTCGATTTAGAAAAACAAGCTGCAAGGGTTTACAAAGGCAGCCGAGCGAAGTTAACTCTTCCTATTTTTTATTATATAAATTTAACCCTTTAGAGCAAAGCATCCCGAAAATTATCAAATACATTTTCTAAAATGCTTTTGCACCACTGTGCGTGCCTACATTTTGGACGCAAAATACCAATAGATTTGGCTTTTGGTGAACTGGGGTA